>JAXIVJ010000976.1:0-157500 GCA_036785665.1 Chirona hameri | reverse complement strand
ATAGTGTAAGTTAATCGTCTCGATTGGACGTTAATCGTCCAATCGTCGTAAAGTAAAAATCTCTCCTACCCTAAATTTGAGTTTCTCCTCGGATTTCAGGCACTTAACAGCAGTTTTGTGTCCCAAAAATGGACCACGGGATACGATCCCAAAAATGGACCACGGGATACGATCCCAAAAATGGTCCACGGGATACGATCCCAAAATGGACCACGGGATACGATCCCTAGCATCTGTATTTCGGATCAACTAAGGTAAATAAATAGTTTAAAAAATGTATCCACGGACACTCTGGGATCCAAACCTTAAGCACCGTTTTTTTGTCGGGATCCATCGTGATCCCAGATCCGCATCTGATATTTGTATCGTGTTTTTCATATCCGGATTAATATTTTATGAAACCATAGTTTTAGAGAATATCGAGAGGTCATATTTATTGTCCGTCCGTCCTAGTTGAGAAATAAATTTTGCAAGGGAAAAGGAGACATATAACTTTAATCGGTAGGATTACTGTCGTTATATCCTTGCTAATATCTCAACTAGTTCACTTATTTTTGTCATTACCTACACCCTGCAAAAAAGACATCAAGCAGATTGAGACAAAACTATTTCGTTTTATATGGGGGGGGGATAAGAATGACAAAGTTAAACGAACGAAAGTTGTTCAAGGCCTCGAGGACGGTGGGTTACAAATGTTAACAGTTTTGTTAAAAGTATGAAGGTGACATGGTTAAAAAGACTGTAACAGTTCCAAACACGATTGGTCTATTTTGATACAGAAGGAATTACCCCCTATTCCAGAACTATTAACGTATGGAACGACAGCCCTTGCGAAAATTAAATTCAAACTACAAAATCCTTTCTGGAAAGAGGTTATCTCAGCCTGGAGCGATTTCTGAGACTCATTCAACCAAAGTAGTGACCAAATAATAACTGAGAAACTTTGGTTTTCCAACGTTTCAAGATATAGGAACAGTATAATAAGAACATGGGATAGCGCAGGAGTTAGATTCGTAGCGGATCTTATACATAATACAACAGGAACACTTTATAGTAAAAGTTATTTAGAAACTAGGTATGGGATTCAAATGACGTACAAATAAATAAATACTAGTGGTGCCAGTCGGAACAATAATTTTCGGAATTCCGAATTTGTCCGAAGACCGATTCGGTTTTCGGACGGACATAAGCATATTTCTTTGGATATTTTAGGACATCCAATGCCCAAGGATGGCTTGTCGCGAAAATCACATAGTTACTTTTATATTATACGAATGATACACTGGATGTTTTACATTCCATATCAAACACTTTTTCTGCTTTCGGACAAATTTCGGACAAACAATGGCTTTCAGATAGTTTCGGACGGACAGCTGACCATGGTCTTGGGCATCGGTCGGACATTGTACAAATATTTTCTGAAACTGGGACCACTACTCAATACTATTTCCATTCACACTTTTATCTCTCTGTTCCTGTGGAAAAATCTAGCTTGCAGTTTCGCATATGTTTTTATTGGCTCACAACACGAACGTCATTATTCAAGCATAACATTCCATACACAAACCATGTGACATAAATGTTCCCAACAATATTCCTTCGCGTGTTTCCTGAAAGACGTTTACCGTTAATCGCCATTCGCATGTGCTCATAATAAACTATTATTCTGTAGCCATCATAATAGCTACCTCAAAACACGTTTTTTTATACACCGCCGACCATTAATAGCCGTTTTCACGAAGGATTTTGCGTTTGGGGCGATTTGGGCATTTGGGGCGTTTGGGGCAATTTGGGCCATTGGGGCGTTTGGGGCAAATGGGTCTATAGCTCGTAAGGATACAGCTTTTCCCGGTGGTTTTTTGTATCAATCTCAATTTTATGAATTAATGTATAAGTATATGCTTTACAATGCAATATTTCCCGTTAGTTCACTTTTAATATAATTCAAATTCTTGAGCAAATCTGGCATTTTTGGGTTGTGTTAGTTTCTTCTACAAAATATACCGAAAACGCCCCAAAAAGAGGCTAAAAAGCATACTAGATAATCAGCTTTGATTAAATAAAATAGGCAATTGACAGTTAGTTAGGTCAAAATTAAAGATATTAATGACAAAGAAATATGATAGAATGATGACAAATGCAATAAAATGTCAAAAGCATAGACAGGCCTAACTCAACGTCGCTCCGTCCCCCTGAGATCGTCCAATTTGGAGCGGTATCTTCGTTGGTTTCCGAAAACCGGAACAATCCTTACTCATTTATTTAAGCAACGAATCACAGCAAATGTTATTTATTTGATTAATTGATTAATTGACGAATCTCATAAAAAGCTGAAAGGACCTCGCTAAAAGCACTTATAAACCCATGAAACATGCATGCTTTTTGGAGCCACTGGTGCTGAAAACTCAAAAATGGATGCTCTAGATCGAACGGACGGCATGGCTGGGCGCAGACCACGGCTCTGCGCATGCACAATGTGACGTCAGGCGACCGGCTGGCCGGTCGCCATTGTGACCGACCCGCTGGCACCGGAGCCACGTAGTCGCCATGGTGACCGGGCGGCGGCGCCTGCGCTGAGCTAGCGCAGAGCAGGAGCCAGCATTCCTGTCATCTTACAACAAATGATCAAAACGAAATCGCTAATTATCATTAATGCTTGCTATCCTAAGTGAATATGACTGAAAATATAAATGGATTAATTGATCTAGTTTTCATTGAAATAAGCTATTATTCCTGAAAACCATGTCGTTGCAAAATATCACCATTTCCCGAACCCCGTACTTCCGGGATTTGAGCAAGATGGAGTCGCACCAAACGCCCGAAACCGCCACAGCCATCTGGCATCACCAGAGCTAGTTTAAGATGAAATTGTGAATTTTAAGTAAACGTTATCATAAAATGGAATTTCCAGAAAAAATGCATTAATTCATAAAGTAGCGATTGATAACAAAAATCACCGGGAAAAGCCGTGTTCTTACGAACTATAGACCCATTTACCCCAATCGCCCCAATCGCCCTAATCGCCCCAAACGCACCAAACGCACCAATCGCCCTAAACGCAAAATCCTTCGTGAAAATGGGTAATAGGTGACCAGGAGTGCCCCCACCCTCAATCCCAAAGGCTCACAACACTCCACGTTAACACCAGAGAACAAAAGGGAAAATGTCGCCGCACTCCCTGCTAGGAAATGGAAACAAAACATAAATAAGCATAAGAAGAGAGGCAGGTTTGGTGTTAGCCGTGGTCATGTCAAATAGGCAGAAAGTAGTCATTACTGAAAGCAGCAGATTACTTTCCCCAACTACGTCCCCGGATGCTACACTCCCACGTTATCATGCATTCCCGGAGTTAGTAGAGGGTGTCCAGTCATGCAAGTGGAGAGACAAGTTCTGGTCAAGTTCGGCATGTGTCAACGCTGGAACCAAGGCGAACTCTCTCAGCTAAGCAACGCTTGTTGCTGGTCGGTTCCGCTGGTTCCAGCTCTGGTTCGGCGGGTAACTGTATCTGTAGAGACCTATCAATATGTCAATATGATATGATAAATGTAATTACAGCGCTGCCAGACGGCCATGGGTGGTTGGTTTCCATAGGGCTAATGTTTAAATCCTAATCTGGGGGCAATTCTGGGGTCAGTAACAACTCCCAGACTCAACTCCCAGACTCAACTCCCAGACTATTCGACAAAATCAATCACTCAGAACACCACACACGCAGTGAGCCAGCAGCATTTCGCAGGACGGTGCCACAGTGACCGGCCCCATCCCCCTCTCCCCACCAGTGGCGACACCCCTGCACCCAGCATGAATCCATTTCTAATTAAGTGCGGATCAAGAACAGCCAAGACTATCCATTTGGAGCGCAAAACATCTCTAAAGTTAGTAAAATCTCCAAAAACGTATTAGATGTTGCCTACTTGTGCACCAAAAACTGGTCTAACGCAAACATTCTCCGTAAAATTTACTTTTTTCAGAAACAAAAGGCTTCAATTTTCATCAAAATTCAATCGTTTTGCGGGCATGCACCGATGCCCATTGCCTGCTTAGATCTTCGGTCCAGTGTTGTTAGTGGGATCTAGAAATCTCAAATACTGCCACCCGATACTACACTCAGAAACACTTTTTAGAACTTTTGCTGAATACTCTTCCCTGAGAAACCCGCACGGTTTCCATTTCGAGACCTTTCAGTGGATGGTCTTGCCTGATAAATCTACATTGTCTCCGGCGTTGGTTGTTGAGAGTAAATATGTCTTCAGCTGACCATTTTATGTCTCTGAGACCATCAGGCAGTCAACGAATAAGAAAAGTCTGTCCCGATCGAGGATAGAACCCGCGGATGTTTTTGAAGTCAGCTGTTCAGAACAGTGGATGGTCTCCTGAGAGAATCCCGAAGTTGAATTTATTCCATGCAGATGACGCCACCATAGCACTGCAGGTGTCGCTGTAATCGCAACGACGGAAACCGACTTTTATTCAAGTAAATACCGATTAACTATTATTTTTTCTTTCTCGATTGCTCTGATTTGTAAATATTACTTTCATACCATCATTTGTTAAAATAATAATATTTATACACGGAAAGTCGGTAATCATCAACCTCACCCTGCAATTGCCTTGGTTGGTACAGTCTTTTTGCCTACCCTAGTACAAGCCGCGCCGTAGCTCAGTGGTAGAGTGCTCTCTTAAAATGTTAAGGGTCCCCGCTTCAATCCCGGCCGGCGCCGCTACTTTTCAGACATTCTCAAGCAAGACACGGTGTTCACGGTGAGAACCTTGACAAAAAAGATAATCTTGAGACCAAAAAACCCCCTCGAAAGTTCTCGTAAAATGTGTCTCTCTGCAGAGGCTAAATCGACGCCTGTATGGTTTCTGAGAACTCTCAAGAGTCTCCGATGTCTGTTAGTGTACTACCAGAATACCTGACGGGAGTACCTTAGCACGCTTACACACGAACTGATACTCGTTGGTCATTGCGTCATCGGCCCAAGAGCTTCCCTCGGCCGCCATCATCGAGGCTGATGGGGGCAGAAACCCGCTCAATACCCCTGGCGTATCGTGTCCTTCGCCGTCCCCCCACTTGGTGAAGTCGACCGGGCTGCCGTCAATCCACTGGTGACCGTGGTCTCCGAACATCAACCCGATGTGCAGACGCGCGACCTGCCCGCCGTCAGCCAGGGTGTCGATGAAGGCATTCTCCTCCTCGGAATGGATCGAGGCGAGCGGCGCCATCGCAGCGTTCAAGCAGACGAGTCCTGCATCAGGCCAGGACTTAGAGCCACCGTCGAGCCAGTAGCAGTTGCCGTCGAAAGCGTACCAGCCCTGCTCGCAGGCCAGCAGGCGGCAGGTCAGCGGCGCGCTGCCAGGGTCGTAGGCGGCGGCCGAGCAGCCGGCGAGGCGGGCACAGCGGACGCCGCACTCGGTCCGCGAGGAGGCCGGCACCGTGTCCAGCACGACCATGTTGTGGCCGGACCAGGATAGCAGCCAGACGCGCTCGGTGAGGAGCGAAGATGAGAGGGCCGCCAGCAGCAGCAGCGGCGGCAGGAGCAGGAGACGTGACATAACGAATCTGGGACAGATACATATATATTACGAACAGGCAGAATAACCGGGTGGTTCGATACGAGAATGAATAAACTCTCATCACCGAAATGGCAAAACATGTCAGAAGGAGGGAAGATGAAACCAAAAATGAATGCAATTGAAAGAACTAAATATACATCAAAATAGCTACACCCATCACCGATGCTACAAACTAGATTTTTGTAGTTTGACAAACCCATAGGCCTTTACGAGCGCTTTCGAACATCCACAAGTAGCTCAAGTGCAGGTGCGCGTGCAGTGCACGTGCAAGTGGTGATACCCCTCTTTCTCTGTTATGAACGAATTGCATACCTTTCTGGCCTAGTTGTTCACGTTCGCGAGAGGCCCAAATTTGGCGCAATAATCGGCCTGGATTGTGCGTTAGCACGTACACTCACAAAATCGCGACACACGACTCGTATGTTAACTCCTACCGCAGGCGTTAATTTGGAATTTTACTCATGCACGGGGTGTAATTGTTCAGGCTTCGCTATCTACACTCATGGCAGACACCGGCGTGGTGTGTCAGTGCCGAACACCATCGCATTGTGCGTTCGTCACCGCTGCATGTGGTGTCGAGGTGTCTCAATACTCATGCGGGGGGTTGTCGATTGACGCCTCAGCCGGGCGTATTGCAGGAGTTCGTTTACCACTGGGAGAGGTGTGACGGTCGCCGCTGCTTGAGGTGTCGTGACGCAGACGACGGCGTGGCGTTAGCTGCCCGCTCACATCGCCGCCTGCCAGCCGCGCCGGCTCAGTTGCGCCGTGGATTTGGCCGCGGCAGGTTGTGCAGAGTGCGTGCGTCGACCGTTGTCAGTGTTCAAGTTGCCGTTGAGTTGTGAATGGCTGTCAATCGTGCTGTCGTGATCGGAGTTATAAGTACCTAGTTGTGAGTTGTGAGTGCGTTCTTTCGTGGGTTCTTTTGATTTGAGAAATGTAGTTAGTTGTGAATTTGTGATCGATAAACATATGGTATGATAGCGTCTATATGTTTCATGCCCTTCCGTCACAATCAATTGTATTGCTTATCCGGTCGGAGCTGCACCGATCAAGCTTATATAAACATATGAAGATACGTAGCTGACTGTTGATCCATAGTAACTATGATTATTTATGAGTATGCTTGATGAGTATGATTTGTGATGTTGATGTTGATACATGGATCTGTTTACAATAATTCACGGTTTTGTTAACCCTCGCCCTACGGGGGGGGGGGGGCTGACAGCCCCCCCCCCTGAGGGTTTTCTTGAATAACTTTTGACACATGGAGTGCATCTTGCTGAAATTTTTGTAGCTGAGTTTACAACAATTATACGTAGGGTGTTAAAATTCAATTGCAATTGGTTAAGTAGTTTGGGAGATAATAAAGTTTTGATGACGTCATGTTGGTACAAAAAATGAGAAATATTTGAAAAATCGTAGAAAACAGAGTTTTAAAGCAAATTTCAAACGCAATTCACCAAAGATGCAAAATGGCATTATCTTCATAAAAAAACAATCTTTGATTTTCACAATTTTGGGTTTTTGACCCTAATTTTTTTTTTAAATCCCACAAAATCAAAATTTTCAAAGATATTAAAAAACAGAATATATGTGAGAGAACTGAGTATGGGCAATACCCATACCAAATTTCAAAGCAATATCTTCATTTTTGACTGAGTGATGGCTTCCTAAGTATAAGAAACTGATGACGTCATTTTTTAAAATATTTTTTTTTACATTTTTGGACAAGATACGAACAAATCATTACCTTTTTTGTTTTTCTGAGCCAAAACTGGTCTAGGAACATGCTTTTTTATTTACATTTATCAATTTCTCATTTTGAGGTTTTCTGAAGAGCAAAATCGCTGTTCTGGACGTGGTAAATCCGAGGTCATTCACTTGACCTGTAAGGTCACCCGTTGACCCTAAACCTACAAATCGCATACTGTTAGATTCCTCTCATGACAGGAAACATGTTGGTTCTTACCGCATTGCTCTAAGTTGCTTGGCTTGGAAGTTAACAGGGGGGCCTTTCAGACCCCCCCCCGTAGGGCGAAGGTGAAAAAAGCTCCCGTAGGGCGAGGGTTAATACAATGGTTTTGCACGGAAATGTACTAATTTTTAGTTGCTCAGATTAGGAAGGTTGGAGCGAGTGGTCAGAGTCAGGTCAGAGTGCTCAGATTGGCATGAGTCTTGCGAGTTGCGACACGTCTCTGAGCCGGCGCCAGGCGGCAGCCGCCGCCCGCCATGCGTCTGCGTCACGACACACCAAGCAGCGGCGACCGTTACACCTCTCCCAGTGGTTAACGAACTCCCCCAATACACCCGGATGAGGCGTCAATCGACACCCCCCCCCCACATGAGTATTGCGACACCTCAACACCCCATGCAGCGGTTACGTTACGCCTTTCCCAATGGTAAACGAACTCCCGCAATACGCCCGGCTGAGGCGTCAATCGACACCCCACGTATGCGTATTGCGACACCTCGACACCCCATGCAGCGGTTATCAAGGGTGTTCCGTTAAACCTATACACCCCATGCAGCTGCGATCCCAGTTGTTCCGGTACACCTCCCTGAGTGCTAAACAAAACACCTTCCAGGCGACTTATTTTAGGTTGTGTGGGCATCACACGGTCTAGGGGTGTCGACACCCTGCGTGGATGTCGATTTTTTTTTGTGTGAGTGTAACACAAGCGTACCGAGCGCACTGATGCACCAGCGTGCTAAATGCCGCACTACAAAATCAGTGGTTTGCCGTAAACGACATAGGGTGCAACAAGGGGTGCATCCAATGAACGTTCTAGTTGCGCCCCTCGGGGATGCCAGAATGCCTCGAATTGCATGTCAACAAACAATCGAGGTAGATTGGTGCGACAACCTTAGGCCTCTCACGAGCGTGCACGACCGTTCTGGAGAGGCGCTTGCGCGTGCACTGCACATGCACCCTCTGCCCGAGCATCCTGAGTGATAAGGCGATGAAAAACGCTCGTTGAGCTCAGATAGCACACCAAATTTGGCATGTCTATTGTCTAGCTAGGGCCGTAAGTCTGGGAGGCACCAGAACGGTAACTTATTCAATATTTAAGTGATTTGAGATGGAATAATACCCTGCCGTTTAATATGTAGTAGCAAGAAGCACTGGTGTCTGGGCAGTTACACCTCAGGAAATGGCTGGTAACTAGTTGCAGTCAGTTCGAACCCTGGCTACAGCAGTTTGCTGGACGGCTCCGCCTGAAGTAACACCCGCAGTTTAGAAATTAGAGAACTGTAAATAAGTGAATAAAACTAAACAGACACATACACTGTTTTGATTTCTCGTACGATAGTCTGGTTAGTGAATCCACAGTTACGACAGCAACAACCATTGATGGAGCTTTTCTAAAGAGGTTGGTGTGACAAAATGGTGGCTTCATAGCTGAAAGTTCCCTTGTTCTAAATTGGTAGGTTCATATAGCAGAAAACTACCCTATCTTTAATATAGGAATGCCTTCAAATTTGCAAACGCTCGTGGGGCCACTCACTAAGTTGGTGTGGCCAAACTCAAAGTTGTTGGACAATGGCCCCACCAACTGAATAGGAAACTCCGCCCGTGGCGACAACTCTCGGATAAAAATTCCAACTGAGTGAACTGAGGCGTAGCGAACACCGATATTCGAAGGTGACACTGACCAGTCAACGAGTATTTCGAACAAGCTTCGACTTGGCAGCCCCTGATTGCTGGACTTTTCGAAATGGCGGGCCAGGTTTTGCTTTACAACTATCAATCTCTTAGTTGTTATTTTTTTTTTTTTTTTTTAGAGCATTAGTTGGCAACAAATTGTTCAAGCAAATATTTCGCCATACATTGTGGCACCTTCACCAGTGAGTCACTGAGGAAAGCGCCACTTTGTGTGCCGAAATATTTGCTTTTATTTTGTTTGCCAACTGATGCTCTTGAAAAACTCTGAAAATGAAAAACTAATATAACGTAAGGCTGAGTAAAAGAAAGAGCATTAAGAATGACTCTCAGTCCAACTATCACTTTGTCACCCACCGCATACGGGAGCTCCGACGTGGCTGGGACGCTCGGGTCTTCAGCAGGAACTGTGCTAAATCCGTCTGCTGAGGCCAACCGACGGGGTGTGTACCCCTGTCGGTCGCGAGGCACCGCGAGGGGTGGTGTGTACCCCTGTCGTCATGGATACGCGGTCTCTGATTGGTGGACGTTGGGCGTCCCTGAGCCGTGGTTGGACGGCGTGAGTTTGTTTGTTTATTGCTCATTTGTAAAATCGCCAACGTCTACATTATAGCCGAATTCATGGTTAAAACAAACAATAGTGAAATATAACTAATAATAAACAAACGAATAAATGCAAAATAAAACAAGAAAATAGTGCAGCGTAAGGTCCAAACGAATGCTTAGCGATTGCTGTCATGCACACTACCCACTCATTAATATAAACATATGTTTCTACATGACTTTTATAAAGCGTTACAATCATCGGCGCATACATCTGCGTTTACATCATGGTTGGTTAAAATTAATGTATTTTTCCTGTCGCCCTACCAAATACCCCTAGCCTGTCGACGTACTCAGGGCAATACCCCTAGCCTGACGTACTCAGGGCACCAAGAGGAGATATGTGTGCAGGGGCGTGGCTACCAGGGGGTCCAGGTGCCCCAAACCCCCTCCCCTCCACTTTTGAGCGGGCGCCGAAGCCGCCCCCTCAAAAAGTGTGTCTGTTCTGGGGTTGAGAGGCCTCCAGCACCCTCTAAAAAAATACAAACCAAGAAAAAACAAAACAAAAAACATTAAAAATGCCCCGCCAGCATACGTGTGTGCGCCCCTATGCCAGTGAGGGTCCAAGCTCATGTGCGCCCCTCTCCCAAAATGTGGCACCCGTTGATTACAGGTGCGATAGCGGCAAGATGCCTTCCGAGGGCGACACAAAGCGCTCTGAGGGCGGAATAAAGCGCTCTGAGGGCGGCAAGATGTCTTCCGAGGGCGGCATGGTGTCTTCTAAGGGTGACAGAATGCCTTCCGAGGGCGGTAAGACGTCTTCTGAGGGCGGCATAATGCGCTCTCAGGGCAGCAAAATGTATTCCGATGGCGGCAATATGTCTTCCGAGGGCGGCATGGTACCTTCCAAGAGCGGCATAATGCATTCTGAGGGCGGGAGAATGCCTTCCGAGGTCGGCAAGACGTCTTCTGAACCAACGGCGGCATAATGCGCTCTGATGGCGGTAAAATGCTTTCCGAGGAGAGTAGATGTCTTCCGAGGGCGGCATGATGTCTTCTGAGGGCGGTATAATGCCATCTGAGGGCGGCAAGATGCCTTTTTAAGGACGGTAAGATGTCTCACGAGGAGGGCTGCAAAATGCCTTCCAAGGGCGGCATAATGCGCTCTGGGGGCGGCAAAATGCCTTCCGCGGGCGGCAAGATGTCTTCCAAGGGCAGCATGATGCCTTCCGAGGGTGGCAAGATGTCTTCTGAGGGCGGTATAATGCCATCTGAGGGCGGCAAGATGCCTTTTTAAGGACGGCAAGATGTCTCACGAGGAGGGCGGCAAAATGCCTTCCAAGGGCGGCATAATGCGCTCTGGGGGCGGCAAAATGCCTTCCGCGGGCGGTAAGATATCTTCCAAGGGCAGCATGATGCCTTCCGAGGGTGGCAAGATGTCTTCTGAGGCCTTCCAAGGACGGCATAAGGCGCTCTGAGGGCGGCAAAATGACTTCTGAGGGCGGCAAGATGTCTTCCGAGGGCGCCATGATGCTTTCCGAGGGTGGCATAATGCGCTGTGAGGGCGGAAAGATGCCTTCCAAGAACGGCATTATGCCTTTCGAGGGCGGCAAGATGTCTGCCGAGGGCGGCATGATGCCTTCCAAGAGCGACGAGATACCTTCCGAGGGCGGCATAATGCGTTGTGACTGTGCAGTCGGCGCCCCTGCATGCCTCGCGGTCGTGGGGGAGGGGGCGCCCCTGCGAGTGCAGGTGTCGCCCCTCAAGTCGTCAGTGCCCGCGGCACCCGTTTGGATCGGAAATGAGGCCCCTCTTGGACTTGAGATGACGACCCCCAACAGTCGTGTCCTCCCCCTTCCCGAAATGTGTTTTCTGGTTGTTCGCCTGGACTGATCCCTTTGATTATTCACCACTGTACCTGTCATGATGCACCGAAGCGATCAGTACCATTTTTATGTCTGTGCGATTTACCGTTTGCAAGTTATTGGCTGATGCTTCCTTTCTTTCCTGGATAAGCTTTCCTTTAATTATTTTCTTCATTGTGAAATATTTGTACTACTTATAGTGGGCTGAACGGCAGTGAGGTGATGGCTGGCCCGCCAACGTTTTTTGTATATATATTTTTAAGAGTCGAGTGGATATTTATGAAAACGCGCTGCATAAGTTTGTTAGCTTTCAGTCAATTCCAGCGTTTACAGAGGTTTTCAGACATTACATTAATACTCATCTGATGTTTACCAAATGTACTTGATTAAGTGCAGTGAATATGTGGAGTGAAACGCATCAAGTGGAAGTCCATATGATCCGTTAAACTACTCGCTCATTAGCCAGGATTATGTCCCATGTTGATGTGCAATGCGCAGTCCTGGCATGAGCGTGCCGCTGCTCCGGGGTGTATGTTTGTAGTTGTCAAAGCTGTTCTTTTTTTGCGATCGAAAACCATTAAAAATGAATTGCCCGCTGCGTAACGTCGACATTTGTATTCGATATTTATGTCTTGATTCGTCGTTGTCTGTGTTAATGGTTCACCACCGTTGACCGGTCATTGCAAATGTCTTCTCATCAACAATAACGCTGTTTCGCGACGCTTTGAAAACTTTGTTCTAGCATAAAACTCATCCTCCCGATATGGAAGGATTGGTATTAAGTTCAATTGTTCTTTTTATGCGAAAGAGGGGCCAGCAAAATAAGCAAGTGAAATCCAGGAAGCTCATGGGGCTTGCGCCCCTCTAGGCCGGGGCCCATAGCGATGCCTCTGCATGTGTGCAGGTTGATCCAGGGCTAAACGAAATGGTCTCGTGGTTTCGTCGAAATTAAGACCGGGGTTGGTGGTTGCCGTCCTGCGATATTCAAATTCATAGTGCAAAATGTGCGCAATTGGTGCCATTATACACCCTAGTGCACTATCAATACTGCCGGACTTTTTCAGACTTCAATATTGAGCAGTACCCGAAAGCAGAAAACGGGATGTCGCTACATTGATCGAAAAATTTGACGTGCAAAAAATGCACATAGAGCTAATTCCATTGCCGCATTGAGCGTCTCCCTGCCATCATTGTTTCGGAAAATAACTACTAACCAGGATGGGCATTATACAAATATTGCCACCTCCGTCAATGGCGTTCGGCTGAAACCCCAATACAAAGCAAGTTATGTCTGTACCTGATTTTGCGTTGTTCATATGCCCCTGTGACTTCTCACAACCATCGTCACAGTGACACTTCAGCGCGTGGAATTTCTTAAATCCTAAAACTTCAGCGTCACTGCACACGTTTGGACAATAATTCAGCGCGTCGCACAGCGCACTGTACTTCCCCAGCGCCACTCGCGCGCAGCGCACTGAATGACTGAAGGGGTCAATGTGTTAAAAATGGTTGAAATAGGAATGTCGGGCCGGCCGGGCGGGAGTTACGCTGGACGGACCAGCAGCTGTGTCCGCCGGCCGCCGCGCAGCGGACAGGGAGGGGGCAAGAAGGAATGCCGCTTGGATGGCCGTTGGTGGCACGTGGGACCGGGGACTGGTCAGAACAATGAAAGGGTAAGACCGGAAGGGACGCGTTTGCTGATACCAGTAACTATGCCAGAAAAAGCATACTAAATATACCAGATTCAGCAGGCATTAGGACAACCGCGACAACCAAGGGTATGCGCGGTATGTCATTGGTCTCTTGTAAAAGGGTCGCCAGGAGTGGTCGTCCGGACCGTCCGGACGACAGCCGTGGTTGTCTCGCCGATACAGTATATAGTATATAGTGTATAGTATACCTACAGTATAGTTTGTTGCTGCGTGAGTGATTTGGAATGTAGACCCGCGCAGCTGCTAACATGAAGACGTGTTTTAAAACGAAGGCATGCGAGAAGCAGAGATCGAAATAAAAACATATGCCTAGCACATACAGATACAGCTGGGTTAGGATAGGTGGATTGGGCTAGGGTAGACATTTAATTATTTTTGACTCGGTAACCTCGGCAGGACACCGAATGTGGTCGCCGAAATTCCATGTCCTTGGTTGCCGGTGAGGACGACAAAACGACAAGATATTTTAGCCCTGGGTTGATCGAGCGGGTGCATGCAAAGAGAAGGAGCGTAGTACAAATGGAAGATTCTACTTTAGCCCACATGGCGTTGCGAAGAAAAAGAAGCTAATGCTACACTCTCCGCGATGCAACAATGAACCAAAGGCGGGACAAAACCATCCAAGGGAGGGTCGCGACAGTCATTCGGCTCCTCTACTGCTCGTCCGCATCGGCCTCCTTCATCACCACCTGTCGTTCATCGCCGTCCTGCAGTCCTATGTGTCCCCCAGTTTCTCTAGAGGTCAGTCTGATCCTCCCGGCTGAGGCCGGGCCTTGTCGTTCATCGCCGTCCTGCAGTCCTTTGTGTCCCACAGTTTCTCTAGAGGTCAGTCTGATCCTCCCGGCTGAGGCCGGGCCTTGTCGTTCATCCCCGTCCTGGTCCTTTTTGTCCCCCAGTTTCTCTAGAGGTCAGTCTGATCCTCCCGGCTGAGGCCGGGCCTTGTCGTTCATCGCCGTCCTGCAGTCCTTTGTGTCCCACAGTTTCTCTAGAGGTCAGTCTGATCCTCCCGGCTGAGGCCGGGCCTTGTCGTTCATCCCCGTCCTGGTCCTTTTTGTCCCCCAGTTTATCTAGAGGTCAGTCTGATCCTCCCGGCTGAGGCCGAGCCTTGTCGTTCATCCCCGTCCTGGTCCTTTTTGTCCCCCAGTTTCTCTAGAGGTCGGTCTGATCCTCCAGGCTGAGGCCGAGCCTTCTGCGGTGCCGCAGGCTTGTTCGGGTGCCCAGGCGGCCTCAGTGGCGGCGGATTCCGGGGGTAGGGTGGGTAAAACTATGTTTTTGCCCTCCCACTTCGGCCTACAGCGGCTACCTTGTTCACTCTGTAGTACAGAAAGCAGGCCCTTGCGTGCGGAATGGAGGCCCTATGTGTGGAGAACAGGCCCTCCTATGCGGAGAGGATAGCCATCCATGCAGAAAGGAAGCACTCCAGTGTCAAGAAGAGGCCCTCTGTATAGAAGAGAGGTCCTTCCATGGGCAGATGAGGCCATTCTGTGCGGAGAGAAGGCTCTCCCTTGCGAAGAGGAGGGCCCCTCTCTGTGGAAAGAAGGCCCTATGTGCGGAATGGAGGCCCTTCCGTACGGAAAGGAGGCACCCCGTGCGGAGAGGAAGCCCTCCCGGAGAGAGGAGGCCCTCCCGGGGAGAGGAGTCCTCTTAGCTCTGGCAAGGGTCTTATTATGCGGAGCGTTCCAGGACAGATCAACAAGGCTCTTACACCAAATAAGCACATTGCATTGCATATTTCGACGAAAAGCCGTTCATAATGGTATTTGTGCCGCAGAATAACGTTGTGCGGGTTTCAACACAATCTTAGCAACGGTTGCCGAGTTATCAGCTTCGGCATTTTCGCAAGGTCACGTCACAAGACCCTTCTGAAGCCGATAACGCCACCACTTGTTAACTTATTATTCCTACCAGTAAAACGCATTTATGGGCGATCACTGACCGGGGGCTATTACTCAAGTTCAAAGCTTGAAATATGAAGTACTGGTCCGCACGTGCGCACGTGCCTAAAAACTTGAGTTCTGTCTTACGCTACGTGCAAAGCCACCAACAATCGCTCCCTAGAATGCATACACATTTTCATGTCGAAAGGTTCAGTAGTTTCCGAGATCTGAAATACGGTTGCGAACATGCATATTGAAGTACGCCTAGCACACACCTTCTAAAGCAGCTAGTAGCCATACGTTCGCCTACAGGCAACATTGCGACTCAATAGACCCAGCAATTTTGGAGATATAAAATAGGAGTCTGCATGTGTGCACGTGCCATATGAGACTTTGGATTTAACATCTGGAATATGGTTAGGAGCACAGTCGGAAGCAGCAACCACATTTAATCTGAATTAGCCGAGCAGTTTCTGGGACGCATTACAAGGGTGTACCCGGGCACCCTTATTTCTTGCACCTCCTCACGTGCTATGAAGTCTAAAACTTAATGTATAATTGAAAAATGGCACACCATTGGCTCTTAAAATAAGCCAAATTTGGTCCAGTTTGATAAAGCCGTTGTTATCCAAAATCTATTAGATCGTGATTTTCATCTACAATCGGTGTTTTAACATACCCCACGCTTGCGCGTGCCAAACGTTGTGATACCACCCGTACTGGAACGCACTATGCCAAAAATAAAAGTGATTCGATGGACCTACCCAATGGTACAAATCTGAACAGGATGGGTTAAATGGTTGCTGAGTAATAAGCTTCTGAAAAGCATTAAGTTTTCTCCAAAGTCCATCCCTGTTATACCATCCCTATCATGACGCACCATATCATGACGTAACATTGATTCAGTGGTCCTTGATCAATGCACGTATGTACGTATGCATGTATGTATATATGTATGTATGTATGTATGTATGTATGTATGTATGTATGTATGTATGTATGTATGCATGTATGTATGTATGTATGTATGTATGTATGTATGTATGTATGTATGTATGTATGTATGTATGCATGTATGTATATATGTATGTAGGTATGCGTGTATGTATGTAGGTATATATGTATGTAGGTATGTATGTATGTATGTATGTATGTATGTATGTATGTATGTATGTATGTATGTATGTATGTATGTATGTATGTATGTATGTATGTATGTATGTATGTATGTATGTATGTATGTATGTATGTATGTATGCATGTATGTATATATGTATGTAGGTATGCGTGTATGTATGTAGGTATATATATGTATGTATGTATGTATGTATGTATGTATGTATGTATGTATGTATGTATGTATGTATGTATGTATGTATGTATGTATGTATGTATGTATGTATGTATGTATGTATGTATGTATGTATGTACGTATGTATGTATGTATGTATGTATGTATGTATGTATGTATGTATGTATGTATGTATGTATGTATGTATGTATGTATGTATGTATGCATGTATGCATGTATGTACGTATGCATGTATGTAGGTATGTATGTATGTATGTATGTATGTATGTATGTATGTATGTATGTATGTATGTATGTATGTATGTATGTATGTATGTATGTATGTATGTATGTATGTATGTATGTATGTATGTATGTATGTATGTATGTATGTATGTATGTATGTATGTATGTATGTATGTATGTATGTATGTATGTATGTATGTATGTATGTATGTATGTATGTATGTATGTATGTATGTGTGTGTGTATGTATGTATGCATGCATGCATGCATGCATGTATGTATGTATGTATGTATGTATGTATGTATGTATGTATGTATGTATGTATGTATGTATGTATGTATGTATGTATGTATGTATGTATGTATGTATGTATGTATGTATGTATGTATGTATGTATGTATGTATGTATGTATGTATGTATGTATGTATGTATGTATGTATGTATGTATGTATGTATGTATGTATGTATGCATGCATGCATGCATGCATGCATGGATGGATGGTTGGATGGATGGATGGATGGATGGATGGATGGATGGATGGATGGATGGATGTATGTATGTATGTATGTATGTATGTATGTATGTATGTATGTATGTATGTATGTATGTATGTATGTATGTATGTATGTATGTATGTATGTATGTATGTATGTATGTATGTATGTATGTATGTATGTATGTATGTATGTATGTATGTATGTATGTATGTATGTATGTATGTATGTATGTATGTATGTATGTATGTATGTATGTATGTATGTATGTATGTATGTATGTATGTATGTATGTATGTATGTATGTATGTATGTATGTATGTATGTATGTATGTATGTATGTATGTATGTATGTATGTATGTATGTATGTATGTATGAATGTATGAATGTATGTATGTATGTATGTATGTATGTATGTATGAATGTATGTATGTATGTATGTATGTATGTATGTATGTATGTATGTATGTATGTATGTATGTATGTATGTATGTATGTATGTATGTATGTATGTTTATAAGTGTGAAGAAGCGTCGCCGGCGTGATACAATTTGTAGTGTATATTGTGTAGTGTATATTGTGTAGTGTATATTGTGTAGTGTATATTGTGTAGTGTATATTGTGTAGTCTATATTGTGTATTGTATATTGTGCAGTGTATATTGTGTAGTGTATATTGTGTAGTGTATATTGTGTAGTGTATTGTGTGTAGTGTATTGCGTGTATAGTATTTGTGCAGTGTATATTGCGTAGTGTATATTGTGTAGTGTATATTGTGTAGTGTGCATTGTGTAGTGTATTGTGTGACTGGTGTACCACTGGTCGTGTTTCTGTACTTTGTACCCGGTACTTGGTACTTGGCACTCGTTACTCAACACTTGGTACTCAGTTATTGGTACTCAGTTCTCGCTGTATGTTCCACAACTGTCCCATCTGAGCGAAATCCACGGGTTTTCCCCTCGTCACGACCGTCAGACCAGACCAGACCAGGGCGGCGTCAGACCAGACTGGCCGAAACCTCGTTAATGACGTCACGTGTTTTGGGATGGGACGCGTGGGGTCAGGGTCTGAGCGACCGGTATCGGCGGCCGGCGATCAGTGACCGCGACTGGGTGTATATTTGTGCGCATCTGCATGACAACGATTGATTCTGGTGTAATTTTAACCAGTGAAATGAACTGGGACGAAATGTTACATGACCGTGATTCTTATCAGGCCTACCGATTTGTATAACCAAACAAAACATATTCTTCAATTTGGGTAAACAATTATCCCATAATGTCGCACTCGTTAAGAAGAAGCATTTGAACGCGATAATCGTGGGAAAAAACCTTCTCAATTCCATTTCTTCTTAGGAAAGGAAGTTTGTAACTTAACGCGCGGTTGACATTACAATATACCAGATAAATGGAAGATTTTCTGGCAATGGAAATAACTTTTGTGATCAAAACGACAATATTAATCCTGCAATTCTCGACGGCTTAGGCTGTGTGGAGGCAATCTTAGCTTTCTTCGACATTTAGATACAAACAAACTTGTTTATTCATTCTCACGTCATAATCCATAAATTCTCTGTTTCTTTTGACCGAGACGTTACAGTTATCAACTGGATCTGACGTCAAGGCTGCGTAAACAGGCTAACAGGTTAAATCTCAAACTTACATAGTGAAGTTAATGTACTTTAAACATTTAGCCGGATCTGGAAATTTCATCGATTTAACCAATTACATCGACCGAACCGGAAATCGGATTGCAAGCTTCAGGTCAAAATCTCTGTTACTCTGTCTACCGGCAAATCGGGTTAGCAATTTCTCAAAATATATCGTACAGGTATTTCACGTAAATTATCGCATCACTCGGACTTTACCAGAAACAATTGGCATTTAATATATCAGTAAACATTGCCCACCAAAACATACCTTTACTCATCGTAATTGAATTGAGTATTTAATTGCATCGAGCCAAAAAAATGCATTACCCTGCCTTGTAAGCATTTAATTCATGTCATGACCCTTCGTTAATATTATTACGTTAATATTATTAATTATATTACGTTATTTTCCCCAAAAATAAGTCGCTCCTCAGTCGCTCATCATTATTCCTTCCTCAGTCAACCCTCATTCACAGTTCAAATTAGCGCCATCTATATATACTTCACACAGGGTTTATTTACAGAAAATTGGTGCACCGATAGTGTAAGTTAATCGTCTCGATTGGACGTTAATCGGCCAATCGTCGTAAAGTAAAAATCTCTCCTACCCTAAATTTGAGTTTCTCCTCGGATTTCAGGCACATAACAGCAGTTTTGTGTCCCAAAAATGGACCACGGGATACGATCCCAAAAATGGACCACGGGATACGATCCCAAAAATGGTCCACGGGATACGATCCCAAAATGGACCACGGGATACGATCCCTAGCATCTGGATTTCGGATCAACTAAGGTAAATAAATAGTTTAAAAAATGTATCCACGGACACTCTGGGATCCAAACCTTAAGCACCGTTTTTTGTCGGGATCCATCGTGATCCCAGATCCGCATCTGATATTTGTATCGTGTTTTTCATATCCGGATTAATATTTTATGAAACCATAGTTTTAGAGAATATCGAGAGGTCATATTTATTGTAAATGGACCAGATGTGATTTTATATCTGTTGTCGCCTTACACCAAAGAAAACTAGACATGATCGCTGAAATACATAATATATTCCTTTCCATTAGAATAACGAAACTCTTCAGCTCACTGTTGTTTGTTTCTTTTCGGCTCATAACAATGTCAAAATACACTACACGTAACATGCAGTGCTTGCCTGCAACGGATTACCTGGAGCTATTTAACCGCGATGGCTGTGTCGGCAACATTCCTGGCCCACACTGACCCACTCGTTATTTGCCAGCACCTGTCATAATGCTCACGTGATTCGCCGAGGTGAGGCATTTGAGAGGCATGCTGGAATCCTGTTTCGTGTTTGCACCTCGTTTCATTTCTTCAAAAATGTGGTGAAGTAAATACTAACATGTGGCCGGCTCTGCTCGATCGAATTGCATTGGGGTCAAAATCGTATCCCGTTTCCCGTTCCCGTACCCCTTTCCCGTACTCCGTTCCCGTACCCCGTTCCCGTACCCCGTTCCCGTACCCCGTTCCCGTACCCCGTTCCCGTACCCCGTTCCCGTACCCCGTTCCCGTACCCCGTTCCCGTACCCCGTTCCCGTACCCCGTTCCCGTACCCCGTTCCGAAGTTTTCTTTTATAGGTAGAGCAGCAGCCTGCGTTGAGTTTAACTATATAACGAACGTTTCTAACTTGAGTAACTCGGAGATATTCGTACTTGATATGACCTAACTAGCTCACCAGATATACCAGTCGCCGCGTCTCGACGAGGGAAACACAATTGCTTAAACTGTATTACTTAATCATGCTCCTGCCAAAAGTTATTCCTGAAAACAATTCTCATCTCATCTCATCTCATATATTTGTCATCAGTCAGTCATTCTCAATGTACAGGTACATGACCTCGATTGGTGTAAAAGTGCAATAATGCACTTACATCGCGACACCTTTCGAGCCTACATACACATGTCAGTGGGGTGCCGCCCGACGTCTCGCAGCCGCCGCCCGCCACCACGCACACCGCTGCACTGTAGCGGACTAGCACTGGCGCCGGCGGTCGCAGGACTGGCCGGGTCGCAGAGGTCACGGTTGTATCCGGGCAGCGGGCCCAGCGGCCACCCGGTCACGTGACCTGGCAGTCACCGACCCACCGCCCTGATTAACCGCTGTAGGTTGGGTCTAGGTACCAAAACGCTTGGTTGCATTAATTAATTGGTAAACCGCATGTGCTACCGCGAAGTCATCCCCTGGGCTCAACGTCCAACCATGGAGCAAGATATCCAATTTCCCTTTGCGATTCATGCAATTAAACTCAAGCTTCATGATTGCATTCACTTTTTTGTCATCATCTCTCTCGGAAATGCATACTTTGAACAAGCCAAAAGATAGTGCCCTACGTCCTCATTGTTTCGGCCTTGACCACAGTCACAGTAGGGAGATTCGCTTTTTTGTATTTGGTAAGTATGACAGTTAAGGCTAGACATTCCTACCCTCATGCGCGTTAACAGTGAATTATTTGTTTTCGAGCCAAATGTATAGTAGTTAGGTGGTTTCTCTATTTTTGAGTGATCTCTCAGTCGCTTTTGAAAAGGGATTAATCTCTCTGATGCTTTGAGGTAGCTTGTTCGTTAATTTTGTGGTGCTAGGCAGGAAAGAGTTTTTTAATAGGCAGGTTCTGAAGGTAAATTCAGTTCTCTGGTGGGCGTTGCAAAGTGTCAGTTTGTCGGGATTGTTCCAGTCGGAGGGCAGTAGTCGCTGGATATAGGCCGGGGTATCACCAGGGGGTACGACTCCTCCCCTTTGCGTTTCGCCCCTAATTGAGCTAGAGGTTTTAAGGTCTTTGGTCATTAACCCGCGCAATGCAGGGGCTTTGCGCCGAACACCAACTGCAGGGGGGGTTGATTTCCGCCTCCCTCTGAGATCTCAAAAACTACGCTACGTAGCGAGAATCGGAGCAGGCAATTTATAGCTTGATACATGTTCTATCGAAAGTATTTCTGTGTTCTTTTGGGTCAGGTCAAAATTGAGGTCACCAGAGGTCATCAAAGGTCAAATTTTCCAGTTCTTTTCCTGTTTTAGGACATTGCTCCAGAAATTTCCATATATCTCAGAAACGACGCTAGTTAGAAACAAAAGAAAAAA
This sequence comes from Chirona hameri, assembly GCA_036785665.1. Lineage (NCBI taxonomy): Eukaryota > Metazoa > Arthropoda > Thecostraca > Balanomorpha > Balanidae > Chirona > Chirona hameri. The sequence goes on along the minus strand of JAXIVJ010000976.1, from coordinate 135,476 downwards.
AGCAAACGCCAGCCAGTGAAATTTGCAATCGCCATGGTGTCCTCAGATTTGATCTCAGGTCAATATTTGAGGCTCCAGACGTCAAAAAGAAAAAAATATTTATTTTTGCTAAATCGTTTTTTTTTTCTATTAACTTTTTACTTAATAAAGATACCGGAAAACTGTTTACTTCATTGTGTTTATCTTGTCAAGGCGCTTCGAATGATATACATCGTGATCTTGTTAAGTTAATTTAACAATTTGACCTCAGGTCAAGGTCAAGTGGTGACCCAAGTAGGGCATGTTGCATATGGGAAGACGTACCTCGACGAGACACACCCATTGATGTCTGTTGGACTTCTCTATCTGCATTATGTCGGGAGATATTGACAAAAAAGTGATGGTGACCTCACATGACCTCAAATGACCCAATAGGAGTCACTGAACAAAAATTACACTTGAATCATCAAGGATATCCTATAATAACATGATCCAGAAGTAATTGGACTAATATCATGCATATCCTTGAAATAGGAAGCATTTGTATATTTCCCCATTGACTTATTATTGGGAGCTCATGAAATTGACCTGACCTTAAGTCACCGATATCAAAATTCCGAAATATAAGAATTGTAAGTACTTATGCCTTCATGACATCCTGTAAGTTTGAAACTGATCGGTGAAAAACTCTGGCTTTGGCACAGCTGCAAACATTTTTGGAGGTGGGGTCACTTGATCTGGTCTGGTGACCTGACCTGAGATGACCTGAGGTTATTTTTTTTCAAACTGTGCGCAATTTATGTCCTAACAGGTGTGCCAAAACCCGGCGGCGCTGCGCGCCGCTGTTTTTTCGCTATCTTAGAAAAACCTGAGGGGGGGGGGGGGGGGGGGGGGGGGGGGGGGCGGAAATCAACACCCCCTGCAGTGCGCGGGTTAAGTGGCCTCTGAGGTCATGTCAATGACCCAAAAGTCATCAAAGTTGTAAATGCGTATAAATTGAATTTTATCAAGCTAGAATCGTGAATGAGCATATACTAATGCTTAATGGGTGCCAAATTCGTAATCAGCGTCACAAAATGTCCTAAAAACTGACAAATTCCGAAAAGGTCATGTCAGGTCATCTGAGGTCAGTGACCTCGGTTGATCTGTGGAAGCGCATGACCCCAGTGGAACATATCATTATGTAAAATGGATCCCAAATTTGAAATCAGCGTCACAAAATGTCCTAGAAACCGCCAGAAGCCCAAAAAAGTCGTCTAAGGTCATGGGAGGTCAATGACCTCAGTTGACCCCTGAAAAAAGTCAATCGAGGTCACAATATCAGTGGAAACCACAACTGTCACCTGGAAACACCTGTACATATGCTCCTGAACAACGAACACTCGGAAACTGCACATGTTACAAGCATCGATACTGCGGAACGCCTGTTGCGCCTGACATGACCTCGAGAAACAGGTCATACATAGGTCACGGGTCATGTGGGTTAGAAATTCTTAATTTTCCAAGTATGTGGGGAAGTTTTCAAAAGTACGGTACTGGAAGTTGCATCGACATCGGTTGGAAACTACCCGAGTTATTCTAGAAAAACCGAGGGGGGGGGGGGGGGGTGGCATCCAACCCCCTACCCGGGCGAGGGTTAAACGAAGATTTTTCTTCACCAAAAATGGAGTTAGCACCTTAAATCGATAGACGAGGCCAAAATATGCAGTAAATTCATCACATTTTGCATATAAACATTCCTACCGAAAAATATTGGCAGTTTACTACCGATAAGCGATCCACGCTTATATCGGTCGGTACTCAGCAAATACACGGTAACCAATTCAGTAAATTAGCCTCCCTACACATTGGTATTTATCATAAAGGTATGCAATATGTTTCCTGCATTCTATCTTTTGCGAATATGTGCCAACAATTTTATGAACAATCAACAATCATTTGAGAAAAAAAAGTGCATTGACATCGGCAGTTTAGCTTGGCAGTTTGCACCGGCCGGCCGGTACCAAGCTAAACTACAGCGACCTATTTAGTGTCGGCGATTTGTTTAGTGCCCCTTCAACCACGTTGAACAGATTGATGCAAAAGCGCCAGATGTTGCGCTTTCCAATAGTTGAGGGAAAATGCGGATCATTAATTTTCCCAAACTTCCAACTTCGAATTAGGGAATATATATATTTTAAATTCTTAAATTTAGATAACAACATTTTTATACCATAACGGTAGTCAAATAAGTTGTTGCGAACAAAATAAAAAGGTTATTATCTCCCTTTAACCCTATTTGTAAAAGGCTCCTGGCTACCCCTATTTGTAACAGGGGGGGGGGGGGGCAGATTCTGCCCCCCGGAGATATCGAGATCTACCCGTCCGATTTTCGAAAATGAAACGGCGTTTGGTTCCCCTCAACACGATCTACATTTATACAACAAACGATTTTTTTTTTATAAGGGGGCAACAGGGGGGCAAAAACTACAAATTGTAGCGGTATATGTGATCCAACACAGCTGTCATGTTTATCAACCGATTTTAACACAACCAATAGCAATCGATAGAGATTGAATTGGAGATTGATATATGTTGACCACTTTTGAAAATTCAAAAATCATAGGCGTGTGCAGGTCACTCAATATCGGGGTGAAGTAAATACGGAATACAACTATTTTTTTATATTTTTATTTAATAAATGTAATGGTATGTTATTGTGACATTTGACAAAACAGGTACAAATCATATTTGTGGCCATAGGCGGTACCAGGTTACTGAAAAAGGGAGGTCAAATAGGAACAAAAATATTAACCGCAGGCATGTTGCTACCCAGAACTATAAATAAGTTTCTGATCGTAGATAGTTCCTTTATGCATACTGTACTTCATCATAGGCGCATCCAGGATCCAAACTGGGGAGGCGCAAGACCTTTTGATAAGTGTATTATCCGCTATTATGATACTAACTAGTCAACAGTGACTATTTCACTTACAACTTCAATTCACATTTCTTACCCCCTTTTTACCCTACCTGGAATCGCCTATTATCTTATAATCGGTCGTAGAGTACCCTGTGGTGCGTGTTTCATCGGAAAACTACAGTGTGTTATGTCATTGTAGGCCCATGCATCTTAGTTTCCTTGCGATAATATTATGACCCCCTTTCTTCCATTCCTGAGCGCGCCTCTGCAAAAAGTTTGTATTCCCTCTCCTGGCCTCATATGTGCATATATCATTATAAGTTAACCGTCTATTGCGCCGTAATCGCTGGCATATCGTCATCACCATACCAGTCACCCCCTTTTCATGTGCCTGAACACGCCCCTGCAACTCTCTATGTAATAAATTATAATAATGGAAGGAGAAGCTATCTTTTACATCTTGATTGCTATAAATGCTCCTTACATCGCTCTATTGGCTTCCCGCCAAGCATTGAATACTTCCTGGAAACCCCCCTTTTCAAGCCCCTGAAACCGCCTCTGCAATGCAATTTTTATGATATTGCATTAACATCAACTAATTTGCACCTGCTGTAATCACCGTAAACCGATGTAATTCCTTCATACTTGAGGTAGTTAGAAAGTAACCGTGAAGATCGCATTTCCGTATTATCGCCAAATATCGCCGCCGAACCCTCCCAAAACCGTGCCCTGGAACCGCTTCTCTTCAGGTTAAGAACTCATAATCTTAACTCCAAATGCGAAATTCAATTCTAGGAAAAGTCCCCAAATTTCATGGGCCTGCGCCCAGCCGTTCTGGAGATATCTGCGAAAAATATGAGGGGGGGGGGGGCGGAATCCGCCCCCCCCCCTCTGTTACAAATAGGGTTAACGTAGGGAGGTAATTTTTTTTCACACAACCCATTTTCGATCTGCTCTACAAATCTACTATCGCAGTTCAAAACCCCATGATAAAGGTGAACTTTAATAAGCTGGAGTAAATGTCTTTGGAACTCGCTTAGATCCGGTAAGTATATGTATGTGCCTACAAACCAGTAAAACGTCCTTATGGGATCGGGAACCGAGCGGGCGATACTTCAACGTTCTTTTCCAATGTGAAGGAGCACTTTGTTTTGTTTTGACTTCAGTTGATCTAATTTGACCTTGTAGTGGTCACTGAGCAACAGTTGCATAGGGTCATCAAGAATGAGCTATGCAAACATGATCCTGAAATAATTGGTCTGATGTAATGCCTATTCTCTGAATGGGATGGATTTTCATATCTTCATATTGACATATAATGGAAAGTCACGGAATCGACCTGACCTTAGGTCACCTATATACACAAATCGACTTGTATAAAATATGCGACTGAAAATATGAAATATGCGACACAAATATGCGACTTGTAGGTACTTAACCCTCGCCCTACGGGAGCTTTTTTCTCCTTCGCCCTACGGGGGGGGGGGGGGGGGCTGACAGGCCCCCCTGTTAACTTCCAAACCAAAGCAACTTAGAGCAATGCATAAGAACCAGCTAGGATCTTGTCAAAAAAAGTCAAAAAAGTTATTAAAAAAATGACGTTATCAGTTTCTTACACTTAGAGAGCCATCACTCAGTCAAAAATGAAGATATGGCTTTGAAATTTGGTATGGGTATTCTCCATACTCAGTTCTCTCACATGTATTCCGTTTTTTTAAATATCTTCGAAAATTTGATTTTGTGGTGAATTTGCAAAAAAAAATCACCGAGATCGCCATTTTAAAGAGAATGCCATTTTGTATCTTTGGTGAATTGCGTTTGCAATTTGCTTTAAAACTCTGTTTTCTACGATTTGTCAAATATTTCTCCTTTTTTACCAACATGTCATCAAAACATGATTTTCTCCCAAACTGCACAACCAATTTCAATTAAATTTGTACAGCCTACGTCGTTGGAAACTCAGCTAACAAAAAATTCAGCAAGATGCACCGCATATGTAAAAAGTTATTCAAGAAAAACCTTAGGGGGGGGGGGCTGTCAGGCCCCCCCGTAGGGCGAGGGTTAAGCCTAATTAAATTATGTGAGTTCGAAACTGCTCGGGACAAACACTGTTGCCTGGGCGCGACCGTTATTTGTTTGGGAAATGGGGTCACCTAATGCGACCTGGTGACCTGACCTGAAGTGACCCGAAGAAAAAAAACATTGCAAAATGTGGTTAATTGATGCCCGAGCAGGTAGACGATAATTTGTTACAAAGACAAAGACAGAAAATCTGACTACAGGTTATCACGACCCATCATTAAGCAGTTTGGACAGAAGTGCATCAACTATGTCTAACAATGTCATATTGGATATGTCAAGTTTATCCACCTTTTGGTGGCAAGTCATGTTTAAGTTTCCTATGCATTAGCAGGATCATTTGTAGTTTTCCGATGTCTCGGAAACGCAGTAATGCAAGTTTGTTTTCTAAATATTGGGTTAGTGTGAGCGGGTCTAATTTGACAATCAATGTAACGTACAACACGCTTTTGCAGTTTCTCTATTTTGTCTATGTGTGCGGGGTATGTATTACTATAGAGAAAACAGCAATTATTGATATTTGACAAAAACAGTGAGTTGTACAACAGTTGTAGCTGTTTAGTATTGAAATAATATCTTACCCTCGATATAAACCCCACACCTGCTAAGTATCATGAGAAGCCTGGAAATATGCGATTTCCATTTTAAATAATTGTCTATGTACACACCTAAATACTTTACGGTATTTACCACAGGAATGTTGACACCTGCCAAGTTAAGCGAAATATTAAGTGAACGTCTGGTGTTATTGTATCTTTGAAGGTAGGTCTTACCAGTATTTAGAGAGAGGTAATTTGCCTGTAACCAGGCAGCAATTCTCGGCGATACATTGTTAATAGATTCCTGCAACTGTTGTTCAATTGAGCCTTCCATGAGGATTGCTGTGCGTCAGCATACAGAATCGAGGTCATATCGTGGCTTATCAAAGGAAAATCGTTGATATAGATAATAAATAGAAGAGGGCCTAGGATAGATTCTTGAGGAACGCCTATTTCTACCGGCAAGTAATTAGAAGAAAAATGATATATCTGAACGCACTGCGTACGGTTGGTTAAGTATGATTTCATCATATTTAATGCTTTGCCTGATATTCCGTAGAGAAGTACCATTTTGAGGAGAATATCGATGTTTACTGTATCAAATGCTTTACGTAAATATTGATAGAGACCAGAAACCACATGACCGGTTTCAAAAGCTTTGGTGATTTTGTTTTGTAGTATTAGTAATGGCATAGAGGTACTCATACCTTTCCGAAAGCCAAACTGGTTGTCATTTATTATATTGTTCAAATTAAGGAATTCATTAATACGGTTGTCTCAGTTTTTCAAGAACCTTTGAAATAACTGGGAGCAAACTAATCGGTCTGTAGTTTGTAAATATCTGTGTATCACCAGTTTCGTAAATTGGTTTAATTACTGCCTTTTTAATAATGAGGGAAACGTGATGTGATCAAAACATAGATTCATAAAATGAACTAACTCATTGATTATTGCAGAGAATGTTGCTTTGAATAACTTAGTATTTATGCCGTCGTGACCGCCACCGACATTCTTCATATTGCTTATAAGTGAAAAGAGTTCCTCTACAGTTGTGGGGAAGAGGGTGTTCAAGGAGTTACCTGGAGCATCAGGGATGTAATTCAATGGGTCTATATTAGAGGGGGTATTTGTTCGTTTAGTTGTATTCCAATGTGAGATAAAAATGTGTTAAAGTGTTCTGAGATATGTTGGGGATCCTCTACATGACAACCATCATCAGTTTTAAATGTTTTCAGAAACGTATTAACATGGGTGGTTCCTTTAGTGACCGCATTAAGGATTTGCCAAGTTTTCTTGACATTGCCGTCTTTTAGTTCATTGCTAATGTAAGAGCTTTTTGATTCTCTGATCAACGTGCACAATACATTCTTGTATTTGTCATATTTTCAAATGTTATCGAACGTAGGATGATTGCTTTTTTCAATGAACAACCTATTTTGTTGATTTATTGAAGCTAATATCCCGGGCGATAATGATTTTTTTCCCAGCTCAGCCTACTTGTCTGGAGAAGCTACGCCCCTGGCAACAAGACAAACCAAATACACAAGAAAATATAGAACACTCAATACTAAAATCACATCACAACCAGTAACAACATCAGACATGATTGTCTCTTACATATTTTCTCACACTTGACTGAAGCTGGTAAACGTTGCGTGGAACGGATCAGCAGCTTGGAATCTTTCCGCACATGTGCATTGAATCCCAATACAGCCCGTCGGAATAGCCCTCGCTTAAAGGGAATGTTTCACCTTTGTATTAGTTTTAAACTGAGATAGCCATTATCTTGGGCCGTTATTGAAATGTCTAAATTATAAAGGCCATTTTTCCCAAAACTTAACCGTTTTAAGCAATTTAATATACCATTTGCACAATGACCCCAGGCTGGCGCAGCCGCTGATTGGCTGACAGTCACTTTTTCAACCAATTCCACCGTCAGCCAATCAGCGGCGGCCTATAGCTCAATAATGATGTCATTCGCCCAAATATAAAAAAAATGTATAAAGTTAAGTGACCTTTCGAGTGAAAAATGTCAACATCGTTTTCAGCAGCACTTACTTAATATTTTATACTACAACCAGCGTATATTTGATAACTTTCAGAAAGGTGAAACACTCCCTTTAAAGGGAATAGTACACCTTGGGAAAAGTACGTGGAATGATAGAAAGAAGTGTCATGATTAGGGTTCTGGCAATCGTCTTTGCGAAAAAAAGTACCAATTTGTCGTAATTGGAAAATATTGATATTAATACATATGACGTCACAATAATCTTGCGTCACCAAAACGAGTTGTGACAACATACCGGCAAAAGCCTATCCTTGAATCAGAAAATGTAAGCAACACTAAACAACCTCATTCGCTGGGTCGCGACTCGCGAGTATATTGGTCGCGATTGAAAATGTGTGTATGTTTACACTATGGCCTTGTACGAGTAGAGTTGGAGTGCCGTTGCGTGAACACATACCCATAATGTTCTTTGCATAAATAAGTGTGATATACCTACCCACAAATGTGTTTATGTGTTCATCGGTATGTGGTGGATGTAAATAAATATTGCAGCTACCGGTACTGGCCACCCATCAAAAGTTGTGCCTTTGCAAGACGAGTGTCGGCATTATTTTCAATTGGAAATCCAATGAAAATTGACAAAGTTATGGCCAATAATATTTATAGCTCATGAACACATGATGCGTTTCTGTGGCGGCCGGTCCAAATGGCGAAAACGCTGTTCGATTACCCTGGCGAAAACGAAGTGCGGTAAGAATACTAATGACGTATGCGAAACGTCACAAGATTTGTCACTTTAAAATATGACCAAATATACCCAACAGTTTTTGCGTTGAAACTCAGCAACTAGGTCGTTTTGGAAGGAAACATTTCAGATTTGGAGATTTCTCAGTACTCCCGACAATCTGGCTATCTCAGTTAAAAACTAATGTTAAAGGTGTACTATTCCCTTTAATGGTCTCCTTGTTAGCCTCGTGAGCGGAAGGAACATGGATCAGTTGCGATGGTCCGGCCCTGGTTCAACGCCGTGGTACGTGGAGTGGGAAGCAGCCGAGCAGAAAGGGGGAGTGGCGGAGTCGGATCGGAATAGGAACCAGTATAGGAACATGAACTGCTACACTGCCTAAACAGATCTCTTAATTGTCCCCTGCACGGTTGCTTTCCACTTGCCCCGAGTCATGTCTGTCACGTCAGTTGTCACTAATGAAGAAAGCAGCGTGGTAGCGCAGTCGAGGGGAGAAGAACAGGGATCAGGTTACCGGGCACACGACAATAGGCGCGCGAGCGGGTTGGGGGGGGGGGGGGGGGGCGACGGCTGACGGAGTGGCGCCTGGTCACTACTACTAAGCTTCGGTGCATTAAATATGTGTGTTATTTCATTGATAGTATAGGAACATGAACTGCACCACTGCCTAAACAGATATCTTAACTATTGTCCCCACGGTCGCTTTCCACGTGCCCCGAGTCATGTCTGTGACAGACAAGTCAGTAATGAAAAAACAGCGTGGGAGCGCAGTAGAGGGGAGAAGAACAGGGGTCAGGTTACCGGGCATACGGCAATAAGCGCAAGACCCCGGGAATGGCTGGCGGAGCGGCGCCTGGCCACTACTAGTCACTCTCGGACCACCTGGTCAAAACGGGAACGTCCCGTTTAGAGGCGGTGCCTCTATATTTCGAAAACGCCTGAACTCTGAAGTTATGGAGGAGGAAGTTTTCGAAGGTGTGTTAGGACGTATCTCTCCCCTGATGTGACCAGAATACTGTTGATGCGGCCCATCTAGAACACACGTTGGTACTTAATGGGTTAACTATTATATTTATGTACTACTATTCAATTATTTATGTCAAATTTTCAATAATAAATCATCACAATAATAATTAATTATATAATAAGAAATGCGTTAATTAAATCCGTCGCAGTCTATGGTAGTAGTAGCAGTAGTACGATAAGTTAGTACCATGAGGTTTACCGGAATGGGCCGGTAATCGCATATCGAAACGTGGCAGCTAACGCCCATCCTCGTCGTAGCTTTAGCTTTACCATTAGCTTTCCCGCGGTATCGATGTGACGCTCCCTACTCTGCCGGTCTGCACCGCTCACCCTCCTCCCCGCCCGACAGCTGCCGGCCGATGCGAGGCGACGTCGGGTCCAGTGTGGTGTCAGATGTCCAGTCGCATAAACATATTCCACTGTAGCCGGCTTGCGTGCCAGAGTGACTACGTCATCACCACGCTACTCCCTCCATCTTGCGGGTTTCACTGCAACTAGTAGTTCCAAATATGGTTGCGCCAGACAGTTTTGTATGTCGCAAGCTTGACTGCCACGGCTTCGGATTTGGCTGTATGTCACGGTTTTGGATGCGGCGAGTACCATTTTGGATGCGGCGAGTTTGTCTGATGAAGATGTCCCCTACCCGGGCGAATTTTGGATATCGCAAGCGTTGTTGGCTGCGGTTTTGGATGGGACAAGCATTGAATGCTACAACTTTGAACGCTTTGATAGTTCCCCTGTCGAGGTGTCGCAATACTCATGCGGGGGTTGTCGATTGACGCCTCAGCCGGGCGTATTGCAGGAGTTCGTTTACCACTAGGAGAGGTGTGACGGTCGCCGCTGCCTGGAGTGTCGTGCCGCGCGCACATCGCCACCGGCCGGCCGCGCCGGCTCAGATGCGCCGTGGCCTTGGCCGCGGCAGATTGTGGAGAGTGCGTGCGTCGACCGTTGTCAGTGTTCAAATTGCCGATGAGTTGCGAAAGACCGTCAATCGTACTGTCGTGATCGTAGTTATAAGTACCTGATTGTGAGTTGTCAGTGCGTTCTTTCGTGCGTTCTTTTGATCTTAGAAATGAAGTTAGTTGTGAATTTGTGATCGATAAACATTAGGTATGATAGCGTCTATATGTTTCATGCCCTCCCGTCGCAACCAATTGTAATTCTTATCCGGTCGGAGCTGCACCGACCAAGCTTCTATAAACATATGAATATACGTAGCTGACTGTTGATCCATAGTAACTATGATGATTCATGAGTATGCTTGATGAAGATGATTTGTGATGTTGATGTTGATACATGTATGGTCTTACAATAATTCACGGTTTTGTTAATACAATGGTTTTGCAATGAAATGTACTAATTTGTAGTTGCTTAGATTGGGAAGGTTGGCGCGAGTGGTCAGAGTCAGGTCTGAGCGCTCAGATTGGCATGAGTCTTGCGAGTTGCGACACGTCTCTGAGCCAGCGCCCGGCAGCGCCCACCGCCCACCATGCGTCTGCGTCACGACACCCCATGCAGCGGCGACCGTTACACCTCTCCCAGTGGTAAACGAACTCCCGCAATTCGCCCGGCTGAGGCGTCAATCGACAACCCCCGCATGGCTATTGCGACACCTCGACACCCCATCCAGCGGTTATCATGGGTGTTCCGTTAAACCTATACACCCCATGCAGCGGCGATCGCGGTTGTTCCGGTACACCTCTCTGAGTGTTAAACAAAACACCTTCCAGGTGGCCTATTTTAGGTTGTGTGGGCATCACACGGGCTAGGAGTGTCGACACCCTGCGCGGGTGTTGATTTTTTTGGTGAGTGTGACGTCACATCAAGGTACCAGCTCAAACGAGGCGGCTATAGCGGTGTCACCCCCTGGGACCCGCATTTGTGTGAAAGTTGGTTTACCTGACGTTTTAACCAGTCAACGAAAGTTAGCATTTCGTGATTCAAAAATCGTTCCGATCTCTGATACATAACGTTAAATTTACTGAAGCGGAAACGCACTTACTAATTCAACTCTGGCTTCTGGATACGTGTTGTGAGCAGGGCGAGAACGAATTGATCGAACATTCGAACAACAATCGAAACATAGCCTACTTATCGGCGGGTATACTGGCTTAATTCCTGTCTTACCTCATGCTGTCGGGGGACCGCATCGCAGTGTACATTTTCTTCCTTCAACGACCCTCTCGACTCCATCATGTCTCCTTTCCCACGTAAAATGTTACACAAATTTACAATGTTATTTTAACCCACGCACTGCAGGGGGGGGGGGGGGAGGGGGGGTGATTTCCACCCCCCAGGTTTTTCGCAAATAGCGAAAAAAACATCGGCGCGCAGCGCCGCCGGGTTTTGACACACCTGTTAGAACATCAATCCCGCACACTGTGAGAAGAAGAAAAAATATCCTCGGGTCATCTCAGGTCAGGTCACCAGACCAGGTCAAGTGACCCAACCTTCAAAAATGTTCGCAGTTGTGCCAAAGCCAGAGTTTCTCACCGATCAGTTTGAAACTTACAGGGTGTCATGAGGGCATAAGTGCTTACAGTTCTTTAATCTCAGAATTTTGATATCGGTGACCTAAGGTCAGGTCAATTTCGTAACCTCCCCATAATAAGTCAATGGGGAAATATCCAAAGCTTCCTATTTCAAGGATATGCATGATATTAGTCCAATTACTTCTGGATCATGTTATTATAGGATATTATTGATGATCCATGTGTAAGTTTTGTTCAGTAACCCCTATGGGGTCATTTGAGGTCATCCAAGGTCACCATCATTTTTGTTGTTGTCAATAACTCCCGACATAATAAAGATAGAGAAGTAAAACAGACAGAAAAGTGTTTGTCTCGTCGAGACACGTCTTCCCATATGCAACATGTCCTACTTGGGTTACCACTTGACCTTGACATGAGGTCAAATTTTTAAGTTGACTTAACAAGGTTACCATGTATATCATTGAAAGCGCCTTGACAAGATAAACATAATGGCGTGCACAGTTTTTTTGTTATCTGTATTAAGTAAAAAGTAACTAGCGAAAAACGATTTTGCAAAAAAATAGTTTTTCCTTTTTTTACCTCTGGAGCCTCAAATATTGACCTAAGATAAAATTTGAGGTCACTATGTCAATTGCAAATTTCACTGTCTGGCGATTGCTTTCTTCCGTTTGTTTCTAACTAGCATAGTTTCTGAGATATATGGGAATTTCTGGAGCGAAGTCCTAAAACAGGACAAAATTGGACAATTTGACCTTTGATGACCTCTGGTAACCTCAATTTTGATCTGACCTAAAAAATATAGACTACTTTCGATATAACTTGTATCAAGCTATCAAATTCCGTTTTCTGCTTGTCTCTACGTAGCGTAGTTTTCGAGATATCATGGGGGTTTAGCCCCTCTGGTATCTTCAGAACCAATAATTGCAGCGTGACGCGCAAGGCGGCATTCGAAAGCGCTCAATGAGATAAGCATAACGCAAACGTAACAAAATCAAATTAAGGTCACATGTCAGGTCACGGTCAAGTCAAACGTCAAAATCGAGGTATTTGAGTTTATGGACAATACTTGCCATCCATGGCCTTCGATTGAGCTTATAATGATCCAAAGTGCTGTCACAGGTATGATACATATCCCACATGAGCTAAAGTGAGATTGTTGGAAAAGATCAAGGTCAAGGTCAGGTCACAAAAGGTCACTACACACAAAATATCTACGAAAGTCATGCAGCACATGTTTTATGGATGCTTTTACGCGTAGAATTCGATAGTGGTAGTAATTTTACCACCTGACTTCATTTACGTGAAGTTAGTGTCAAGTTCAGGTCAAGTTCAGGTCAAGTTCAGGTCAAGTTCAGGTCACTGAAGGTCAAAATTTAATATTGATAAATCGAAATAAAAAACATGTTTCTTTATCAGTTTTATCTTTAAAAAACAGTGCTGGCATTTATTTGTCTGTATCCGGTCAATACAAGCCAAAAAAAATCAATTTCAAAATATGACGTCATGATTTACCCATATCTACGTCGTTATCTGACATATATTCTGTTTTTTATCAATATCTTTGAAAAATTTGATTTTGTGAGCATTTTTTCAAAACAAGTTTTTTTTAAATGTTTAGGGTCAAAACCCATTTTTTTTGTAATTTAGAGATGGCTGGCATGTAGCCCTTGCAATTTTCTACCTTTTAGCGTTTTTCTATTGCATTTTGCTTCGAATGCGGCATTTGTACGGCCTGGCAAAGTTTAGCCGATTTTGGTGTCAAAATCGTGTTTAGTGACTAAATAAATTCACTAAGTACTAAATAAATACTAAATTCACTATATCCAAAAAAAAATCTGACGGATTTTTTTCCTCTCAAAAGGTGTAAAATGATGCCCGGATAGGTACTGAAAGTTTGGCGTCGATATCTGCATTAGTTATTGAGATATTCCTAATATTCCTATGGGGGGGGGGGGGGGGGGGGGGGGCTAAAAAATCCCCCCCCAGGGACTCGCGGGTTAAGCTGGACGCAATGGTCGCAGTGTTCGCAGGCACCGTGAACAAAGCTGAGGTGTATACAATACTCTGCTGTACTCAGTGTCTGCTCTCACGAGAGCTCAACGCTGATTGGTCCTTGTCCAAACCTTGCACATAGATTGAACAGTGAACACCACGAGGATTTTTGAGCGCGAAACGCTGTGTTTTGCAACTGCAAGTAATTGATGCGCCATTAACGTGCGTATTTCGTTGTTATAGTCTATAGAGGGTATCCGGACATATTTTCGTCCCGCATTTCTTCGTTGCGTATTTTTTCGTGCGCAGATTTTCGTCTGCAGGTTTTCGTCCGCGCATAATTTCGCGGCGTATTTTTTCGTCTCGCATTTCTTCGTTTCCGCAAATTTTCGTCCCGCATTTCTTCGAATCCGCAAAACTTCGTCTGCGCAAATATTCGTTTCGCATATCTTCGTCAGTGCTAATCTTCGTCTCGCATTTCTTCGTTCGCAAATCGTCTCGCATTTCTTCGTCCACAAATATTCGTCTGCGCAATTCTTCGTCTACGCAATTTTTCGTCTACGCAACTTTTTGTCTCTGTGAGGTATCCGGACATATTTTCGTCCCGCATTTCTTCGTCACGCATTTCTTCGTCTGAAAATTTTCGTCCGCAGCTTTTCGCCTGCCCATTGCGTTCACAAATTGTCATTTTCACTATTCTTTGTCAGCAACTTGTTGCAAATCTTCGTCAACGCATTCTTCATATTCGCCCTCAATGTTCCGTCCGCGAAAATCTGTACGGTGAGTTTCAGCGTGATCTATGGTGTCAACGGAAACGAAAATATCAAACTGCAGTTATATATTAATATGAAACTAGTTTGACGGTGGTGAGGTTCATCCCTCGGCGGGCCTCTGAAAGTTGTCCCAGCTCCCCATACCCCACGAACAACTATCCGGACATATTTTCGTCCCTCATTTCTTCGTCACGCATTAATCTGCGGACGGAAAAATGCCCGACGAAGAAATGCGGGAGAAGAGAAGAAGAAATCTTAAGCTAAGAATGAGCCCATCTCAAGTTTTGAAAGAGCTCATCGCAAACTCAGAAAGTCTCAGGTCTGGAGAGGGTTCATTTTAGGCTTTGAAAGTGAGCATCTCAGTTCCAGAAAAGACCCATGTCTGCTCTTAGGCCAGGTAAGAGCCCATCTCAGGTCCAGAGAATTTGGTCCTGAAAGAAGGAAAAGGTCTGGAGAGGACTGGGAAGGGCCCATCTTTGAGCTGGAGAAGGACCGTTTCGGTAAAATTGGCCCAGAAAGGCCCCATGGCTAGTTAAGGCTCATCTTACCCTTGAACTCAGACATGGCATGATCAATGATGGCTCACATGCAGACCAGAAAGGGCCGTCTCAGATCTGGAAAGGGCCCATTGTATTGTATTGTATAATCACGAACAATCCACACGAATGTGGTGTTTACAGTTCTAAGTCAATAAAGGGATAAACATTGGATAAGACATGACACATAGTAAAACATGCGCACATATGTACACATACGTTCACACCGAAATCGAAACAAAATCAGACATTTGCTGACAGGAGTCGGCGCTTCAGCTGTCTTTTGAATTGTCTGACAGACATATCGTTGAATTCGCGTGGTAGCTCGTTCATACCATGAGCAGCGCAGTAGGCGAGGCGCCTCTTGCCAGTCTCCGTCCTAACCCGCGGTAGGAATAGGAGCCGGTCCTGTCTAGTGTGTCGCGAGTGGGCAGGCCTGTCATAGCCTGTCGCAGGCCTGTCGCGAGTGGGCAGGCCTGTCACCGTGGGTCACGAATATCTCGGCGAGACTCTCCGGCTCAGCGGTGCGGAGCCG
The DNA here is from genome assembly GCA_036785665.1 of Chirona hameri. Lineage (NCBI taxonomy): Eukaryota > Metazoa > Arthropoda > Thecostraca > Balanomorpha > Balanidae > Chirona > Chirona hameri. The sequence goes on along the minus strand of JAXIVJ010000976.1, from coordinate 119,870 downwards.
GCGCACCGCTGGCTTTTATTGATCTGCGTAGTCGTAGTCCCTTCAAAGTCGTAGAAAGCCCCCCCCCTGTCTTGAGTTTGGGAATAGTCCAATTTAGGCCCGGAAAGGGCCCATCTCAGGTCTGGAAAAGGCCAATCAGAGGTCTTGAAAGAATGACCCATCTTTAGGCCAGAGAAGAACCGTCATCGGCTCAGATGCTTGATGCCTCAGAAAGCTGCCCATCCGGATCTCGGGGGGGGGGGGGACAAAGGCCCATTTTGCTAAAATTGGAGGGAAAATGCCTCCTGCCCCCTGCCCCCTGGCGTAGTGGGTTACATTAACAATGCGGTGTCAGGCGTCAACAGTGTACGGGGGACGGGCATTGCTTTTGTCATCATGATTCGTGATCCCATTGTTTTTTTTCCCATTTGTGTGAGGGGTTTTGGTAATTGGTGGTATCCAGTGGTGGCGGAGGCGGGGGAGGGGGCAGGAGGGACAAGTTGCTCCCCCCCAACTCCATCCCAATTTAACATTAACCCTTTGACGTTGCATGACAAGAATATACTTCCAAAAATCAACTTTGCCTCCCCTAACTCTATGAAGAGGTTCGGCCGCCCCTGATGTTGACACGCCCTCTGTCCCTTCCCTTGCTAGACCCCACGGCATCACTAGCGGATCCAGGGAGGGGGGGGGGGGGGGCAAAGCGGCAATGGCGTCGCCACTGCCCACAGACCAAATCAAATTACTAGGGACAAATCCAAGTACATATGTACTTTAACATAGGACCATATTAGGGATGGATGAAAATTATAAATTTTGTGACTTACAAAATTACACAAAATAACAATACAAATTAAATGTTTTTGGGGAAAATGACAAACAAATTAATGGTTTTTGGGGGCATCAGCCAATGCCAAGGGGCTCACTTCGGTTAGCCCCCCGTCGCAAAATCCTGGCTGCGCCCCTGTGTGGAACCCATTACCAAAAGCCGACTTGAAATCTGTTTACCGGCACGGTCAGATCATAAAGGATCCTTAGTGGTCTGAAAAGGCTCATTTTTAGCCGGTCTCGTCTGTAAAGAGTCCTTGTTGCTAACTGGACACTTCACTGATCACTGATCAGATGGGCATTACATGTCTAGCACACCCTACAAAATCCACCTCGGGTTATTGACAAAGTAATTCCGACGATTAGTTCACTGCATCGGTTAATTCGTGCTTGAATTGATGCGTGACTAGTTCGATCAGGCGCCGTATGACGTAGTAGTCGGTGTGCCCGTAAATCCTCAATCTTCATGATCATTAATTCGCTCTAGTTGGTGTTAATCGTGAACAGGATCACCCAATGACGGCTCAGGAGCGTATGGCGTCCACCAATCAGAGACTGTATCACCATGGCTGCAGGGGTACACATTATACACCTTTGGCGGTGCCGCTCCGTTCACCCCCACACACCGTTAGCCGGCCTCAACAGGCGGTTCACCGCATTTCTTGCCCTCGAGCTGCCCAGCCAGATCAGAGTCTTGTCTGCGGCGGTGACATTGTGACATTTAAGGCAAACCAAACCCGCCAATTGGAATGGTTCAGTAGCTGGGGGTCCCCAAGTTGAAGATTCTTCGAAATTCTCCTCGCTGGTAGGTGACACCTTATACCTACCGGCGTTCAATCTGTATTGACTCAGTTGGAACTGCTGCTCCGCCAGCTGTGGCTTCTATGTTCCCAAACCAAGCGTATACCACGAACCAGGGCTGCGGAGTCGATCGGTTTTCAGGTGACTCAGACTCCGACTCTCCGGAGTCAACTCCAACTCCGAGATCGACTCAGACCTTTAATTAGCTGAAGCTATTGTCAACAGGCACAAAAAGTACCCACCCATAGCAACAATGCTCCCGTTTCGAGTTGGGGATAATTTAATGGAACATTAGCAGTTCAATGAAATGGATAGACATCGTATGACCATAGCCTTCGATTTTATAGTTCTTGAAGTCCAAAAATCTCCAAGCTAACATCTACATGAATATTAAATGCAATAATGAAACGCTATAGTTAATGAATGAGGCAACGTTTAACTCGCCTGAGTTGGCTACGCGCCACTTTAAACCTGAATTTGTAAGAATTGATTTTTCGTGATCGTTGCTTATCCCGCCATTGATTGGGCGGGGGTGAGGCGAATATCGCCCCCTGACAAACTTTCGCAATAGCTAAAAAAACGATAGCGCTTTTAGTGCGAAGCTTTTGGTATCTTTTCTTATATCAATTGGATGTCTTCTGTGCAAAAATAAGCAATTTCGTTGATTTTTTCCCCTCGAGATAAAGCGAAGTTGGTGAAGTCACTACACGAGTTTGACGAAATATTGGCTAAATTTTAACATATCATACACCGTGCATATTTTGAGCCAAATGCAATACAAACAAAAACTTAAAGATAGCCAATGGCAAGTGCTACAACATGGAGATCTCGGATTTGTTGAACATTTTTGTTTTTGACCACCAAAAATAAATATAGGATTGTTTTTTCGGAAAAAGTGCTCACAAAATCAAAACTTTCAAAGATATAAAAAAACAGAATCTGTATTGGAGAAAAACATGTGGGCAATTTCCAAACCATATTTCAAGACAATATCAACATTTTTGACTGACGTATGGCTCCTAATGTACCTATGAGTAATTCACGACATATTTTTGTATTGAATTTTCGTTGTTTAATGACCAGCTATAAACAAATAAACGTCACCACTGCATTTCGGAGGCGAAACTGTTCCAGAAACATGCCATTTCTATTTATATTGATCAATTTCGAATTTTGACCTCATGTGACCTGACATTGACCTGAGCTTGGCATTAGCTTCACTTAAATGAGATCAGGTGGTAAAATGATGTATCACTATCGAATTATACGTGTAAATTATCCATAAACATGTGTCCCCTGACTTTTGCAGATCTTTTGCGCATAGTGACCTTTTGTTACCTGACCTTGACCTTTGCCAACAATCTCACTTTAGCTCATGAAGGATAGGTACGATACCTTTGAGAGCATGTGGGTTGATAATGGTGGAAATCGAAGGCTTTGTATGGAAAGCATGGCCCATACACTCAAATACCTCGATTTTGACCTTTGACCTGACCGTAACCTGACATGTGACCTCAATTTGACAATTTCGAGTATGCTTTAGATGCGTCTCATTGAGAGCTTTCGAATACCACCTTGCGCGTCTCGCTGCGATCATTTATTCGGAAGATAACCAGAGGGCGATATTCGCCCCTCCCCCGAGTCGATGGCGTTCGGCTGAGACCCCAGTCAATGGTGGGTTAAATTCCTAGCGATGGCATCTTGGATCTGTATCCGACGACAGACCCTAGGTTCTATTTCACTCACCGTGGTATCTGCCTCATGATTGCAAATCATTGCTGGCGAGGGAATCGTTTAGTGATCGCCACCGGTGGATCACTAAAATGCACCTATAAATGTTTTGCCCATACGCTGCCCATAACTGACCGCAAAATTTGACCGACTCCGACTCCGGCCGAAACCACCGACTCCTACCGACTCCGACTCCGACTCTGCAGCCCTGATACGAACAGTAAGTTGTGAATGATAGACCTATCATCTCAGGCAGAGCCGTCCAGCAAACAGCCGTAGCCATAATCCAAACTGTCTGCGACTAGTCATCAGTCATTTCCTGAGAAGTAGCTGTCCACAAATGTTGCTACCAATTGAAGCACATTGTTATTCTATCTATTCGTACTTTGCTCTGTCTCTGTCCCAGATTCGTTATGTCACGTCTCCTCCTGCTCCTGCCGCTGCTTCTGCTGCTGGCGGCCCTCTCATCTTCGCTCTCCGCCGAGCGCGTCTGGCTGCTGTCCTGGTCCGGCCACAACATGGTCGTGCTGGACACGGTGCCGGCCTCCTCGCGGACCGAGTGCGGCGTCCGCTGTGCCCGCCTCGCCGGCTGCTCGGCCGTCGCCTACGACCCCGGCAGCGCGCCGCTGACCTGCCGCCTGCTGGCCTGCGAGGAGGGCTGGTACGGCCACGACGGCAACTGTTACTGGTTCGAGACAGCCTCCCAGTCATGGTCGGTTGCGGCCGCTCACTGTTTGATCAACCGACTTGCGCTGCTCACCTCGATTCTCTCCGAAGAGGAAAACGCCTTCATCGACGGCCTGGCTGACAGCCAAGGAGTCGCGCGGCTGTACATGGGGTTGTTGCGCGTGAGCTCTGAGTTCACATGGCAGGACCTGAGCCCGGTCAGCTTCACCAACTGGGCCGACGGCGAAGGAAATGATTTTCCTGAATTCTGGACCGGGAGTTTCCCGATTGTAGGCTCTATGATGGCGTCAGGGGGTGGATTATGGGCTGACAACGCCTTGAACGTCGAGTATCCTTTCGTGTGTAAGCGTACCAAGGTACTCCCGTAAATCATTCTACTGGTATTGTCAAGTGGCAGCATGATATTATCGATCCGATCAGAGGGAGTGTGTCTACTGTTTTGGAATGTCAAAAATATTTGTCTTGCGGTAAGAAGCTATTGGTTTGATTGTTGGATACAATAAAATTCACATCTGGAGCCCCTTTAGTTGAATTTTCACTTATATTTTTTTTTTCCTCGATATCGATAAAATGATCGCCACTTTAATCAGCGGGAAGAAGATGTTATGTAAAACGGAGCAACTAAGCAAATACAAATTAATACGAACAATGTTAACAAACCGTCGAAAAGCAAAATGGCCGTCGATGCTCTGTTCGGCAGCTGCTATCAGCGATCACGAGCAGTTTTGTCGAAATGCTATTGTCCGGCGCTAACGATATGCTAGCAAATTGGTCTATATATTTCGATATTATCAATTCTTCTAGTAGTGGTAAGCCTTCTGGGGTCTACCCGATGACTTTTTGTTACTAGCCAGTTCCTGGGGTCTTTGGAATATCTCAGCAACTAGTGTGAATCTGAAAAATGAGAGGCATGGTTCGCTTCAGCAAATTATGTTCTATAAACCAGTGTCAATAACCCCAAATAAGTGATGTGAGTAGATACACTCCCTTTAACAACAAAGCATAGGCGTAGGAACAGGGGGCGGGGGCCATGACCCCCACTTTTCCGGACATTTTTTTAGCATGGTGAGGAAAAATGTTGATGGCGAAAGGTTCGCCAGGACGAGAAGAGCCCAGATCCGCAAATACATTTTGTATATGGGGTTGTGTTTCTCTCAAGACGAGATGAAAGTTGCACTGGCTCCCCATTTTTCGTAGCGTTCCTACATAGGGCTGCAACAAAGGATCCAAGGAGTCAAAGGGGCATCGGGCCATGGCCTCGAAAACAGTTAATGACATTATCTGCTATTTATGACATTAGCCGACAATTGATATATTTGTATTGACACATTTTTTAAGAAAATCATTTCTAAATTGACAAATTTTTAAAGAAAATCTTGACACATGTTACCAAGAAAAGTTGTTTCAAATCAGTCTTTGATACCAGGACTGCGGATTCGATCGGTTTTCAGGTGACTCCGAGTCTTGAAAATAATTCAAATAAAAGTCCAACTAATATAAATATGACCCATGTGATTGAAACACTTTGTAATGTAATTACTACTTACCATGCAAACTTTACTCATGTGAAAACTTTTTGCACTTCAAACTTTTCCACTTGAAAGCTTTTCACTTGACTTTTTTTACTTTTACTTCTTTCTGCAATCAGTCATGGAGAGCAACTTGCCTTCCGGCTCAAAATGTGATCGGAAAGTCCGACTGGTTTTCATGACCGTGCATTGTCGCATCGTGCGGACGCCGCTGACAGCAGGCTAAGTCAATAGTAACACAGTATTTTTCCGGACATATTTTCGTCCCGCATTTCTTCGTCGGGCATTTTTCCGTCCGCAGATTAATGCGCGACGAAGAAATGCGGGGCGAAAATATGTCCGGTTACCTGTTTCGTGGGGTATGGGGAGCTGGGACAACTTTCAGAGGCCCGCCGAGGGATGAACCTCACCACCGTCAAACTAGTTTCATATTAATATATTTGTATTTGTATTTCGACATCAGCTGACCATTTCCACACATCATGGGCTATTACAGGGTCATTGTCATACATGGTAAGTACATATTGCAGCTTACGCTTTGTCATTTAAAAAGCATTTAAAAACATGTGTAAAAACGCTACCATAGAAGACACTGGCGCCTAGGTATTACTTTCGGCAGCCGCGCAATGCTCTCTAAACATTTTCTTTGCCAGTCTTGTGGACGAAGTGAGGACATCCGTAGCATTAGAACCAAAATGACTGTTGAGCAGCGCCGCAGATCGATACACAAAATTTCGCTTCCCGTGATTCGTTCTGGGTTTGGGCAATGCCAGCTGGTCTGACTGTCGGGTACGACGGCCCACCACGTCTCGATTCAAAGTGAACTGACTAGCCAACATAGAAGGCTCACCGGTGGTAACAATCTTGTGTAGCATGCTCATGTCACAATACTCAATAAACCGTGCTGCCCCTAGCCAATCATACTGCTTCAACACGTCCGAGATGTGATCATATTTCCTACGTCCTGAGATTACTCTTGCCGCAAAATTAAATATCTTTTGAATTTTACCTATCCCCGTAACACTGGTCCCACCATACACTTGCACACAGTACCTGACATGAGAAAAAACCATTGCATCGATTAACCTGGGTAGTGTCCCTATAGGCAGCACCTGCTTGGCATGAAGAAGACCTACAAGAATTCCAAAACAACGATCCACTATTTGCTGCACGTGTTGCTCCCACGACAGAAAACGATCCATGGTTACACCCAGATTTCAGACACTAGTCTTAGAATGGAGTATCTCTCCCATAAAATTTATAGACGTTTCACTTTCTAGACGCGACACTTGCCGCCTGTCGCCGCACACAATCAATTCCGTTTTACTGGCGTTTACCAGCATACCGTTCTGCTGAAACCATGTGGTCATTGTATCAAGAACCTCTTCGAGGCTCCTTTTCATCTCTTCTAAACGGCTCCGGGGACCGACAATACCAATTTGACTATCATCTGCATAACGGGCTTTAATAATTTTAAATCCATTAATTTCGTCGGGGATATAGCACGGCAAGTCGTTGCTAGCTACGTTATAGAGCAACGGTCCCAGACATGACCCTTGAAACGTTCCAATGTTGATTGGGAGAGAGTCCGAAAACGTTTCACCTACTTTTACCTGCTGAACATGTCCGCTAAGATAGCTTTCAAACCAATCTGAACTAATCTGTAATAATTCTAGTTTATTTAGCAACGTTTTATGGTCGATCACATCGAAACATCGACTTAAATCGATAAGCGTCAACAAACAAATCTCTGACCGATCCATGCCTTTCAGAATCTCGTCAGTCACTGATAAAAGCGCGGTACAAGTGGAATGATTTTCTCGAAAGCCATGTTGATCGTTACTGTATAAATGTTCTCTATTCAAATAATTGGTCAGCTGATTTAGAACAAGTTTTTCAACTACTTTAGTTATTGTTGGAATGTTAGTGACCGGCCTGAAATTTGATGCTATGCTGGGATCACCCTTCTTATGAAGCGGAATGACTGTGGCCCGTTTCCAGCTTTCTGGAACAGTGCCTGTTATGAAACTCTTATTGATGATCCGCAGCAGATAGCGACCTACAGCTGGAAAACATAGTTTCAAAATTTTAACTGGAATGTCTCCCTCTACGCATGAATTCTTATTTGGAACCGAAAACAGAGTCTTTCGCAGTTGCAACAGAGTTACTGGAGAAATCCGCAATTTCCCGGTATTTACTCTAGGTAATCTTGGATTTAAACGTTCGCGAGCTGACTGCGCGAAGTCCGCTGCGACTTTGTCGCGCGTTTCCAAGCCGATTGTCGTAAAGTACTGGTTGAGTTCGTTCGGAGTTAAATTTGACGGTTCTGTTGTCGGTCCCCGCTTTGGGGCGATGACCGGCTTCAGCTGCCGGTATAAGTCTGTTCTAATATATAACTGCAGTTTGATATTTTCGTTTCCGTTGACACCATAGATCACGCTGAAAATCACCGTACAGATATTCGCGGACGGAAAATTGAAGGTGAATATGAAGAATGCGTTGACGAAGATTTGCAACAAGTTGCTGACAAAGAATAGTGAAAATGACAATTTGTGAAAGCAATGGGCAGGCGAAAAGCTGCGGACGAAAATTTTCAGACGAAGAAATGCGCGACGAAGAAATGCGGGACGAAAATATGTCCGGATACCTCACAGAGACAAAAAGTTGCGTAGACGAAAAATTGCGTAGACGAAGAATTGCGCAGACGAATATTTGTGGACGAAGAAATGCGAGACGATTTGCGAGCGAAGAATTGCGAGACGAAGATTAGCGCTGACGAAGATATGCGAAACGAATATTTGCGCAAACGAAGTTTTGCGGATTCGAAGAAATGCGGGACAAAAATTTGCGGAAACGAAGAAATGCGAGACGAAAAAATGCGCCACGAAATTATGCGCGGACGAAAAACTGCAGACGAAAATCTGCGGAAGAAAAAATACGCGACGAAGAAATTCGGGACGAAAATATGTCCGGATACCCTCTATAGACTATAACAACGAAATACGCACGTTAATGGTGCATCAATCACTTGCAGTTGCAAAACACAGCGTTTCGCGCTCAAAAATCCTTGTGGTGCTCACTGTTCAATCTATGTGCAAGGTGTGGACACGGACCAATCAGCATTGAGCTCTCGTGAGAGCAGACACTGAGTACAGCGGAGTATTGTATACACCTCAGCTTTGTTCACAGTGCCTGCGAACACTGGAAGAATGCGATATAAAACTTGTTCTAATATACAATCATCCTGAATGATGTAATCGATGTCGCTAACGCAGAGCCCGGTGGCGTAATATTCCAGAAACTGAGAGGTGAGATTAACTCAGGTTACTTTTATGGAAACCCAGACACCCAAAGAAGTTATCCCTATTAGACCAATCATTTTGCATGGATTCCCACGCCAGCTTACAATGTAGCTATACAGCTGAACTCTATTATTTCACCTTGCATACCGACAACTTATTCCCTGAGATCGTCTGAAGAATTTACAGAAATACTTAGAGTACGGGAGAGGCATGGCACCCTGGCATCTCTTGACGCATCTTCACTCTTTACGAATGTCCCTGACGATGAAACGATTGATATGCTTCTTGAGAACGTGTACTCTCATGCGTCTATCCCGGCGCCACGTGTACCTAGAGCAAGAGCTAACTCAAACGTCTCTTTGAGATATGCACAGAAGACACTCCTTCCAATGCCCAGAGGGCAAACTTTACCGACAGATCGATGGGGTGGCAATGGGTTCCCCCTTGGGGTGTCATTTGCGGAAACGTATATGGCACAGATAGAATCACTGACCTTAGAGAGCCTAGAAGAAACCTTTCACGTACTGCCGGTACACTGATGACATATTTGTTGATATTGTTGACGAGGAACAACCTCAAATCTCCTCAAATCCGAACTTGAAGAGAAATCAATTATCAAATTCACGTTCGAAATGTCAGTAAACTACCGAATTCCATTTCTAGATGTAACAGTTGATGCTTCAAATAAAACAATCGTTACCTCGGTTTACAGGAAACCCACTGATATTGGTAGATGTCTTAACGGCCTGAGCGAGAGCCCAGATTAATACAAAGAAAGTGTAATTCGTGCATATATACACCGGGCACTGACACACTATACAACCTGGGCCCTAGTACACCAGTAATTCAATAGGATCAGAAACATCCTAGTCAGCAACAACTTCAGCCTAACTGAAATTGATAACCAAATAAAAACAGCTCTATAAACACTTTCGATCATCAACAGAGGGTGGTGGAGCAAAACCGACCGCTGACATCAAACTCTACTACAGAAACAGAATGTTCACAGCCTATAAGGCCGACGAAACAGCTGCTGTGACATTATAGTCAGAAACTGTATCCCAGCTAACCCCCAGAACAGTATCAAGCTGATAGTCTATTATAAAAGTCCAAGAACTTTGGACCTCATCATGAACAACAACTTGTCCAAAGACAGGTTCCTTCTGAAAGCCAACAATGTAGTATATGAGTTCAAATGAACTGTCGGCGACTGCGCGCGCCGCTCAAACTCGACATACATAGGCTACACAGCTACATCACTATCGCGACGGTTAACTATGCACTTACAGGCAGGCTTTACAGGCAGACGATGGCAGTGTTTATGGTTCTTCGTCCCTGTCGCAGTCCATATCTACTGTTGTGTTTAAAACCGAGGTTGAAAGAAAGGGACCTAACATGGTTATCAGAAGTTTATTCAATGACAAGGTACCTGATGAATCGAAAATATATTGTATTGAATAAATTAAATACAATACGTGTGTACTTATAGGTACACATGATCAATGAGACAGATATATCAATGTACGTTTTGGAGTCTTTGATAACCAACATGTTATTTCATTCGCTCTTGCATTCCTGGTAACAGAGCGGAAAGGTCAGTTTCAATTTGCAGTGTTTTATGCCGGGTCCTGAACTCATAAACCTATATATTCAAAAGCTTCTGACTATTTTATTTTTGTTTTTAAATGACAGCCAATGCTCTGCCCAAATGCGTTCAAAGTTTGCAAAGCGATGTAGTTTTTGGATAACTACTTCATCCATTACTTCAAGTACATGAGTAACTTCATCCGCATCCGTCTCGGCCAGCCGTCCACAAAACGACTACCCCGCATAACGAGCCGGACGGTCACCGAACCCAGCGCTATCCGTCCTCCTGGTACAGATATGGGCACCTCGGGTCGGTCAGCACGCAGAACAGTGCGCTGAGCGTATGAAGAAGATATAAAAACACGCCAGTGACGTTGCCTTGTATCGCATTATTGACCTAAATATCTAGCAAATACCCTGACCCCCCATTAGGTCATTACCACTGAGTCTCCCGAAAGCAAAAAGCCAGTTTAGTGGCAGCCGGGAGGCGCCAACGAGTTCTGATATTCACATCATATTAATCATAATTAAAATTGCAGACTATTGCTATCATGGATGGACGTACAATTTGCAAACGATAGTGCGACCCTACATCCCCACTAAACTGCCAAATTTCGCAGTTGTGACTGCAAGGTGCGCGGAGTCAACGAGGCGACATCAGAACGGACAGCTGACAGGTGGCTGCCACTTCTCGTCATTAGTATGAAATCGCTCTCTATGTAACAAGAATAACTAGGTTATGTATCAACTTGGGAGGCGACTCCCAAACAGCTTGTGGTAACATGTTTTTATATATATTAAAAAAACAGCAGAAAAAAACTCTAAAGAGCTTGTATGTGTGGTGATTTAATTGTTGAAAATGACTGTCATTATTGCCAGTCAGTGCCTATCGAATAATGCTACATATATTTGTTTAACATTCTACCGTGAATATTTCCGCGTTTTTTTTTGACCGGTTACAAATTAAAATATAATAAATAAAGCTGGTACATACAGGAACAAATGTGTTCCTAATGGTACATTATTAAGTAGAAACTGATTTGCCTTCACATTTTCGCGGACCGATGGTTCATCCGGCACTTCGTCTCCCCCCTCACACTAAAAAATTCGTGGCGACGCTAGTGACATTCCCCAGAGAAGATGACCCCAGCCATCAGGATGAAGCTGGAACAGACAGTACTGGAGAGATCATCAGCTGTGGCCTGTGGAGTTTGTTTGCCCGTGAAGCCTTTTTCACCGGCAGTTGATTTGATCAAAAGAGAAACACTCTGATATGTGGCTGACGTAAAGAACGATGCACTGTTCGGCCTGCACGACAGTGAGCTAAAGGCTGATATTGGAGTTTTACTTTTCTCTGGGTATGACCGCCTTCCCCGTGGTGCAGCTCCACTGCAGTGAAGCTGTATGTATTGGTGCACTGATACGAAGGAGAGGATGTGTACAGGACTTAGTGAAAAGTGTGATCGCCAGAGGGAAGTCCATGAAGATAAAGGTCTATATTTGTATACAAGACAAGGACAAGAACACTTTGGTGCATTGAATATGTGCTATTTCATTGGTAGTATTTATTTATTTTCTAAACCCCACATCGTCCACGTTCTAACCCACATCGTCAACTCAGTAGTATAACCTCACACACCGTTCCTGACTCATTGAAACTCACTCTTGTCCATACCATTTCGAAAGCTGCAAAGTCCGATGAGTGTAGTAGTTACAGGCCAATCTCGATTCTCACTACCATAGCAAAAATAATTGAGCGCGTTGTACAGCTGTTTTCTTATTTCTCTACCCACCACCTGTTCTCCCCTAACCAGCACGGCTTCAGGGCCAATCACTCCACTGACACTGCCTTGCTCACCCTCACTGACCATGTTTTTCGATCTATGGACCAGCGTGAGATTACTCTTCTCTGCCTATTGGACTGCTCTCGCCGTTTCGACGGTATCCCACACGACTCACTGCTGCGTAAGCTAGATCTCTATGGTGTAGACACGCGCTGGTGCCAATGCTACCTGACCAATCATTATCAGCGCGTGCAGATTCAGACCACCGGAACATCTCGCGGTCGCACACTCTCCCGACCCCTTCTCAAACCCATTGGCACCTATCAAGGTTCTTCTCTTGGCCCATTACTGCACAACATATACGCTAACGACATACCTCTCTATACTGATGAGTCCACTGGCATCATCACCTACGCTGATGACGTCCAACTGTACGTTTCTGGCCCACCGAAAGACCTGAATGATATTATCCAATCCATGGAAAACAGTCTGTCTGTCCTTTCCAACTGGTATGGAAAAAATTGCCTCAAAATTAACGCGGCAAAGACGCAGCTCATCGCGCTCGGTGCCCGCAAAATGACTCGGCGCCTTCCCCGAATCTTCATTACCTTTTCCGGCTCAACCATCACCTGCTCAAACACTGTCAAAAACCTAGGTATCTGGTTCGATAGTGACATGACTTTCGCCACACATACAGACGACGTGGTACGGCGGTGTACTGCCACTTTGTGCGGACTGAGCCACAGCAGGCACAGTCTCTCCCAGTCAGTGATGGTTACGTTGGTGCAAGGTCTGGTGTTCTCGGCGATTCGGTACTGTCTGTCCGTATATGGCGCTAGCAATGCGACGCAACGCAGACGGCTTCATAAGCTAGTGAGGTTCGCTGGGCGAGTGGTCTCTGGCCGGAGGAAATACGATCATGTGAGCGATGTGATTGATGACCTCGGCTGGCTTCATGTAGACAGCATGCATAAGTATCGCTACTTAGTGTTACTGAAAAAAATGCTGACTACGTCTGAACCACACAACTTTGCCGAAAGTTGAATAACTAGACAAAGTGTGCACGGGAGAGACACCCGACAGAGTGGAATGCTTGTGACGCCCTCTATACGGACTGAGTCTGGGAGGCGTCGCTATTTGTACGGGGCTGTCGCTGAGTTCAACGAGCTGCCGTCTGAGCTGCGTTGTTTGAATTTCGCTAGTTTTAAACTTAAGCTCAAAGAGTACCTGATGGAGCGTGAGCGTGATACTTAGTTTTATGACTCACTGCACTCGTTTATGAGAAATTGTGTTGTGATGTGTTCTGTGTGCTCTGTGACGTGTACCTACATGAAGTATGAGTGTTGCGTCACCCAAGCCCAATCATTATAGCGTGTTTTGACTCGAGTCATGTAATAGCCGTTGCATGCAGCGGATATGCCTCACGAAGTGAAATAAATATTTATCTATTGATCACCAACAGGTCAATAAACCCACTAATAGGTGAAGTCAGGAAACAAGGCAAACCAAATACACACGAAAATATACAATACTAAAATACTAAAATCACATGACAACCAATCATCAATCTCCAACATCAGACGGGATTGTCTCTTACATATTTTATCGCACTTGCTCTGAAGCTAGCAAACGTTGCGTGGAACGGATCAGCAGCTTGGAATCTTTCCCCATGTGCATTGAATCCCAATACAGCCCGTCAGAATAGCCCTCGCTTAGTGGTCTCCTTGTTAGCCTTGTGAGCGGACGGAACATGAATCAGTTGCGATGGTCCGGCCCTGGTTCAACGCCGTGTTACGTGGAGTGGGAAGCAGCCGAGCAGAAAGGCGGAGTGGCGGAGTCGGAACGGAATAGGATCAAGTATAGGAACATGAACTGCTCCACTGCCTAAATAGATCTCTTAACCCTCGCCCTACGGGGGGGGGGGGGGGGGGGGGCTGACAGGCCCACCCCTGAGGTTTTTTGACCCTGAGGTTTTTCTTGAATAACTTTTGACACATAGGGTGCATCTTGCTAAAAAATTTGGTAGCTGAGTTTACAACAATTATACGTAGGTTGTAAACATTTATTTGAAATTTGTTAAGTATTTTGGGAGATAATAATGTTTTGATGACGTCATGTTGGTAAAAAAATGAGAAATATTGGAAAAATCGTAGAAAACAGAGTTTAAAAGAAAATTGCAAACTCAACTTACCAAAGATACAAAATGGCATTCTCTGTAAAATGGCAATCTCGGATTTGCAAAATTTGGGGTTTGTGATCCCTAAAATGAAAAAAAGAGATTTTTTTTGGGAAAAATCCCCAAAAATCAAAATTTTCAAAGATATTAGAAAAACCGGAATATATGTGAGAGAACTGAGTATAGACAATACTCATACCAAATTTCAAAGCAATACCTCTATTATTAACTGAGTGATGGCTTCATAAGTGTAAAAAACTGATGACGTCATTTTTTTAATAACTTTTTTGACATTTTTGGACAAGATACGAACAAATAAGTACTTGTTTTGTATTTCTGAGCCAAAACTGATCTAGGAACATGCTTTTTTATTTACATTTATCAATTTCTAATTTTGAGGTTTTCAGAAGAGCAAAATCACTGTTCTGTACGTGTTAAATCCGAGGTCATTCACTTGACCTGGAAGGTCACCCGTTAACCTGAAACCTAAAAATCGCATACTGTTAGGTTCCTCTCATGACAGGTAACATGCTGGTTCTTACCGCATTGCTCTAAGTTGCTTGGTTTGGAAGTTGACAGGGAAGTTAACAGGCCTATTGGAAGTTAACAGGCCTGTCAGCCCCCCCCCGTAGGGCGAAGGTGAAAAAGCTCCCGTAGGGCGAGGGTTAATTGTTCCCCCGGTCGCTTTCCACGTGCTCCGAGTCATGTCTGCCACGTCAGTCGTCACTAATGCAGAAAGCAGCGTGGGAGCGCAGGAGAGGGGAGAGGAAAAGTGTCAGGTACTGGACACGGGGCAATAGGCGCGGGGGGGGGGGGGGGGGGGGCGGCTGGCGGAGTGGCGCCTGGCCACTACTACTAAGCTTCGATGCATTAAATATGTGTGTTATTCCTTTGGTATAGGAACATTAACTGCTACACTGCCTAAACAAATCTCTGAATTGTTCCCACGGTCGTTTTCCACGTGCCCCGAGTCATGTCTGTCACGTCACTAATGAAGAAAGCAGTGTGGGAGCGCAGTATAGGGGAGAGCAACAGGGGTCAGGTACCGGGCACACGGCAATAGGCGCGCACGCGGGGAATGGCTGGCGGAGCGGCGCCTGGCCACTACTATTAGTCTCGGATCCCCTGGCCAAAACGGGACCGTCCCGTTTGGAGGCGGTGCCTCTATATTTCGAAAGCGCCTGAAGTTAGGGGGCGGATGTTTTCGAAGCTGTGTTAGGACGTTGTTGTTGTTGTTGTTGTCTTCTCGGGTCGGCCCTACGGCCGACCGTAGCCCGAAGGCTCTCGGTGAGCCAGGTAGCCCCGGGCCAAGGCCGCCACGGCCCCGCCGTCTCGCAGCTGCTTCGGGTCTGGATGGATAGTCCCGAAGATACGGAGACGAACGCCCGCCAGGCAGGGGCACCTCAGCAGGACGTGCTCCGGCGTGTCAGGCTCCTCCCTACACACCTGACAGAGCGCCGCCGGGCACGCGAGATCGCTGCACTGCTGGCAGCCCCGGGTCGGTTGACGGCCGATTCGGTGCAGATAACTCTGCGAGCGGGTCCAGTGACCCGCTCGCAGCTGGTGCACATTGTCGGCGTCGTCTCGCTCGTCGGAGAGGACCGGTTTCGGGAGCCGGCCTCCCATGATCCGCTTGAAAAGGCATTCAGGCCAGCGACATCGCCAAGCCAGAGAGGCGGCGCGGCCGACTGCCTTGGTGAGGCTGCGGACGTCCACAGGAACATCTTCCTGCGGAAGGCTGGAGGCCCCCTTGGCCAGCTCGTCCGCCCTTTCATTTCCGGGTAGTCCACAGTGTGCCGGGACCCATTGTAGGAGCACCCGACTACCCCCCGCCGCGGTTGCCAGGAGCAGGCGCCAGATCGTCGCCCCCAGCGCGGTCGTCTGCCCACCGGCGCCGCTCGCGAGTGTGGCGAGCGCGGCCTGGGAGTCAGTGCATACGACCACCGGGCTCTCGCCCAGGTCGACCCCCATCTGTTGCACCGCCTCCAGCGCCGCGCGTATCGCCACCAACTCGGCGCGCGTGCTGCTGCATACCACGCCGGCCGGCGCTTGGACCTCTTGTTCCGCACCGGACGGGAGGGCGATCAGGGCACCACCTCCCCGGCCGTGACTCCACCCTCCGCCGATCCGTCGCTCCAGATCCACACGGCACCCTCCGGCAGGTTTGCCAGGTGTTCCTCGGCAGCCGCCCGACGTACTTCGCCGGGGGCCGTCCTCCGGATGTCGGCGCCGATATCCAGCCGGATGCTGACTCCGCTGCAGTCCAGCCACGGCGGGATAGTGGTGTGCAGTCGCTCCTCCACGGGGACCCCGCTCACGCCCGCACGCGCGGCGGCTACCACTCCGACGTCTCGCCACCCGGTGGTGGTCAGGAGGCGCCGCGGGACCACCGCCTCAGCGACCGCGCGGAGGGGGTCGTCCGTCTTCTGGGACGCCGCCGTTCCGGAGAGCCTCGCGGCCAACACTGCCCGGCGTGTCCGTACGGGGACCATGCCGGCCTCCGCCATGAGTGGGTTCCTCGGTGTACTCACGGGGCAACCGGTCACGGCCCGCGCCACCGCGCGCATCTCCCGTTCGAGAAGCTCCACGTGCGACTCCGACGCCGCCGGGAGCCAGGCCGCGGCCGCGTATTCGAGCGCTCCACGGACGTATCCGTTGACGACTGTCCGCAGCTGAGGCTCACGCAGCCCCCACGAGCGTCCTGCCAGCTTACGGAGCTGGGCCACACGCGGCTTCACCTTCTTGCAGAGGCGCACACAGTGTTCTCCGAAGTGGAGCTGTCTATCGAAGGTCACTCCGAGAAGGTGGAGATGCCGTGCTCCCTGGACACGCGCCCCGTCCACCCTGAGTGTAAAGCTGCGGGCGTCCTCGTACCGTTGGGACAGCACCAGGGTCTGTGTCTTGCTGCCCGCTAGCTTCATTTCCCACTTCCTGGCCCACCCCGTCATCACGTCCGCGGCCTGTTGGGCGCGGTCTCTGGCCTGTTCGATGGTACCGCCGTAGCTCAGAGTCGCCGTGTCATCGGCGTACATGAAGACGGAGGTGTTGGGGACTTGCTGCAGCGCTGCCACCAGGTCCGCCGACCACAGGATGAACAGGGTCGGGGCGAGCACTGATCCCTGGGGCAGGCCCGCTCGGAACGGGCGTCTAGAACACACCTTGGTACTTACTTAATGAGTTAACTATTATATTTATGTATTACTATTAGATTATGTATATGTTAAATTTTCAATAATAATTCATCACAATTAATAATTAATTATAGAATAAGAAATTCGTTAATTAAATCCGTTGCAGACTGGTCACTAGCGGATCCAGGGGGGGGGGGGGGCATTGCGGCCATGACCCCCCTCAAAAGCGCCTGAAATCGGCACAAAATTGACACATTTCCTGATATGGAAGACAATCTAAGCAACTTTTACAAAGGAAAGTTTGTTTAAAATCGGCTATCAATGCATAATCAAGCGAAATACGATGAGTTTTCAGAATTATGTGATATTTTTTGGAGGGAATTCGCTCCTTCGTGTCATATTTGATATATTTATATATTTTTTCTCTCCTTAGAGCTTCGACCCGTTACACATTTTCGCGATAACTTCGCTTTTTATATTTTCGCGGTGGGGCCCTTTGGATGAAAATAACAAATGCAAACTTTCACTTTTCATTTGTAATATATACATCTGGATTTGTGTTATTTTTGTATTTAAAACAAAAATACAACTGGACAGGGCCCCACCGCCTCATAGGGCCCCGCATTTCGTAAGGGGGCACGAGCTCGTGCGCCCCCTTGTGTGCGGCTCTGGGCCCTCCGGAGGAAAATATAAAAGGTATTTTTTTTACTTTCATTTGTAAAATAAATTCGTATTTTAATTAAATACAAAAAATACAACCAAACAATGGCCTCAGCCCCCGCGGGGCTGCCTCAGAGGGGCCCCGCATTTCGTAAGGCCCGTAATATAATAAAATAAGGACACGGGCGGTGTGCCCCCCCCCCTTGTGTGCGCCTCTGCTTGCAGATACCGAACACTCTGCGGAGCGATAATTTTCCAATTGAAAATTCTCCCCGACAGAGTAGATGCCGAACGCGCGAAGGGGAAATTATCGGCGATAATTATCCAAAGGAAAACAATTTCCAGATAACGAACGCACGCTTGAATGAATTAACGGATGCACATTGGCGCATTACGTCACGGGCCGCGGACAGTCGTGGTGTGCTAAGATGCAAATACAAAATAAAAACTCACTTCATTTGTGGAAAAAATACATTCGAATTTTTGTATAAAAAATACAACCGGACAGGGGCCCCACCATTAGAGGGGCCCCGCATTTCATAAGGGGGAGACACGTTTGCCAGTGTGTGTCCCCCTTGTGTGCGCGTCTGGTATGAGGCACATTTCATGCCATATTTTATATATTGTTTCAGTTTTTACAAAATGAATAACGTTTCAAAAAGTATTGGTCCACTTAAAGTAAATGATATGTTGGCAAGTAAAGATAACGAAATGGCGGAATTGTTGAGTAATCAGTTCAGTTCCGTTTGTACAATCGAAGACCAAAGTGGTATCGCATTACTTCATCCTCCGCCAGTAACGGAGGATACTTTGGGAGAGCTGGGCAATATAAGTAGTGATTTAGTTAGTGCATATTTAAAAAGATAAAACCTAATAAGGCGGAGAGACCAGATACTATATATGCAGGGTTTTAAAAGAATGTGGAAGAGAAATATCTGTTCCATTGGCTATAATATTTTCCAGATCACTAAAAGAAACCAAGATTCCACTTGACTGGAAGAGTGCAAACGTAGTTCCTATATTTAAAAAGGGGGATAAAAGTAAGGTAGAAAATTATAGACCTATCAGTCTTACCTCCTTAATTTGCAAAGTACTGGAATCAATCATGAAAGATAAAATAGTAGAATATTTGGATGAATATAAAATCATTAAGGACAATCAGCATAGCTTCAGGAAGGGTTATTCGTGCTTGACCAACCTTCTGCAGTTTTTGGATGTGGCAACCGATAGTTTTGATAGGGGTGAACAGCTTGATGTAGCGTATCTTGATTTTAGTAAAGCTTTTGATAAGGTTCCCCATAAAAGATTAGGATTACAACTGAAAAGCCACGGAATAAGCGGCAAGGCGCTTGATTGGATCGAGTTTTGGCTCTCAGGACGGCAGCAAAGAGTTTGACTAAATGGGGTCAAATCTGAATGGAGAGATGTGCGTAGTGGGGTGCCTCAAGGCTCAGTTTTAGGCCCATTGTTATTTTTAATATTCATAAATACAATCGAGAATGGTGTAGACAGTAAAGTGTTAAAATTTGCTGACGATCTTAAAGTTTTCAGGGTTATTAGGAGAGATAACGACCGAAATCTTTTCCAGTCGGATCTGGATAGGTTGGTTGAATGGTCAGAAACATGGCAAATGGAATTCAATATTTACAAATGCAAAGTTATGCATGTAGGCCGAGTAAAAAGAAGAACTTCGTACGAAATGGGGGGACAGGAGATGTCACAGACGGTAATGGAAAGGGGCCTAGGGGTAATAGTTAACAGTAAGCTGTCTGCATCTGACCAGGTAACCAAAGCTAGAAAAAAGGCGCTAAGGATGCTTGGTGCCATTTACAGGAATGCTTCTTATAAAAGTGATGAGGTGATAACTAAACTGAATTGTGAATTTGTTAGACCACATTTAGAGTACTGTGTTCAAGCTTGGTCTCCAACGTATGATAAAGATTGTTGGTTACTAGAAAGGGTACAAAAACGGGCAACGAAAATAGTTAACGGTAATAGTAATTTAGAATATGAGGATGGGCTTAAAACATCGGGTATGTTCTCACTTAAATACAGAAGATTGAGGGGGATCTCATTGAAGTTTGAAAGTTTGTAAATGGTCAACATATTGGGTATTTAAAGAACTTGTTTGATCTTGATAGGGAGAAAAGAGGGCAATGCCATCAGTATAAACTTATTGTTAAACAAAGCAGGACTAGATTAAGACAGTCGTTTTTCAGTAGAAGGGCTGTGAGCCATTGGAACAATTTACCAGGTGATGTAATCAGTGCAGCCACATTAGTTTCTTTCAAAACTGGGCTCGACAAATATTTTGCGGGGTAGGGTTTTGTTTATAAATATTCCTGGGTGTAGGCGCCGTTGGAAACGGTCGTACCGTCTGGCGGCGCTGGCGGCACCAGAGGTTGGTGTCCCAGTCGCCACTGATAGATGGCGGTGCTGGCGGCACCAAAGCTGAAGTTGGTACTTGGTTGGATGGATGGCGCTCGCCGCTGCTGTTTAGTGCGTTCGAAGCTATATAAATAAAAATGGTAGAATTAATTTGATACTATTGGTTTGACATGTATTATGACTGTATTTGTTAACCCACGCTAAGTGTAAGCGTTATTGTTTAGTTATTATTTGAATGGTGTTTGTGGTTTGGTTCTATATCGATTATCGAATCGTTAGGTACCAGTCACCACTAGGTCGGGCCACGGGGTCAGACAGGTCAGCTGGCCGTGACCCGCACTCTTTCTGGGTATGCCTCTGGGGCGAAAGCACGTGTTTGGTGCGTCCCATGCTTGAGAGTTGGCTGTTTGGTTTGGTGATATTGGGGCATTTAGGCTTGGAGACAACACCGAGTTGGTGAGTGAGCGATATTGATCTGCGTTGTGCGATTTGTTGAGTACCTATGTTGATGTCACTGAACTTAATTTGTTCCTAGATTGTTTGGTATTTTTTGTTAGGTGACATTGTGTTATTTTTGGCAGAAACCACTTCTTAAACCACTTGTATCGCTTCTGCATCGGTTCTGCGTCGATTCTGCATGCTAGACGACTGCCTCTGCATTGCTGGGCTGCCGCGCTCTGCGGATGCTGATGCGTTCCTGCACTGCCAAGTGCCAGGCAGCTGCATCCTGTATGTACTGCACTGCCGTCATGCACTGCTGATAATACAGTAAGGTGTCAGAACAAGAAGCGCGTGCAAGGTGTTGAAGAGACTCAGGTGCCCGATTTGGACACATTTTGGAGTGGCGCCTACACTGGGATTAGTCTTAGTTATAGTGATACACATATGTGAATATACATAAGAACATAACTAATTGAAATAGGTTGCTTACAAGAAAGGGATTATTTTGAGAAGGAAGATTGTGTATGTGTGGGACTAGTGTAATTACATGGTTAATAATATGGTTAGTGTGGTTATGGTTAGTGTGTATATTATGGTTAGTGTGTATTACATGATATGGTGCCCTGCGAGGCAATGTATGTGGCCGTTCATGTCCGTTGTCACATGTGTGCTGTTCACGTCCATGTGTGCCGTACAACCCAGGACGGGCCCATGAGGCTCTTTGTTGTACTGCAAATTTATGTATTTATATCTTTATGTCTTT
Organism: Chirona hameri; assembly: GCA_036785665.1. Classification (NCBI taxonomy): domain Eukaryota; kingdom Metazoa; phylum Arthropoda; class Thecostraca; order Balanomorpha; family Balanidae; genus Chirona; species Chirona hameri. Next base: position 98,083 of record JAXIVJ010000976.1, on the reverse strand, counting down.
ATATTTATATTTGTTCTCCTTAGAGCTTCAACCCGCTACACATTTTCGCGATAACGTCGCTTTCTATATTTTTGCGGTGGGCCCCTTCGTATGAAAATACAAAATGAAGACTTTCACTTTGCATGTCTCCATGGCCATTTAATTTGTCATGTTTTGCCAAACATCCGTTTTTTTTTATAAAACAAATACAACCGGACAGGGGCCCCACCGCGGGGGGGGGGCTGTCCGTAAGGGGGTCCCACCGCGGAGCCCCTTACGGGGCCCCACATTTCGTAAGGGGGCACAGGCCCATGTACCCCCCTTGTGTGCGCCTCTGGGCCCTTCGGATGAAAATATAAAATGTAAAACTTTTACTTTCATTTGTTAAAAAATCCTGATTTTTATTTGTTAAAATACAACCAAAAAGGAGTCCCACTGGGCAGCCACAGAGGAACCCGGGTCCACGGAGCAGCCTCAGAGGGGCCCTACGGGGCCGCCTCAGAGGGGCTCCATGGGACAGCCTCAGAGGGGCCCCACATTTCGTAAGGGAGGGAGGGGGGGGGGGGGGGGGGGGGGGCACGGGCCCGTGTGCCCCCCCCCTTTGTGTGCGCCTCTGTATGAGGTACGCTTAGTCTTATTTTATATATTGTTTTTTTTTCTCCTTAGAGCTTCGACCCGTTACACATTTTCGCGATAACTTCGCTTTTTATATTTTTTGGGTGGGCCCCTTCGGATGAAAAAAAAATCACTTTTGATTTGTAAAAAAATACAACCGGACAGGGGCCCACCCTCATAGGGTGGGTCGGTGGCATCATAACATTTTGTAAGGGGGCACGGGCCCGTGTGCAAAACAGGACTTCAAAATAGCTATATCGAATTATCGAAATTTTGAGTTTTTGCACCCAATTTGTTTACAAAAATTTTGTTTTTCCTGAAAATGTCTACAAAATGCGCCAAACAAAAATTACAACCAAACAGAGGCCCCACGGGGCCGCCTCAGAGGGGCCCGCATTTCGTAAGGGGGGGGGGGGGGCACGGGCCCGTGTGCCCCCTCCTTGTGTGCGCGCCTGTTTCGTCAAGAGGATTCAGAAAATATGCCTATATGATCTATCTCGATTCCTCACTGATTTATAATTCGACTTAATTTAGTCCATTTTTTCAACGATTTTATATTTTTACGAAATATTTCAGCGATTTTGATTAAAAAAAACACCTGGATGCTCAAATTGAACCAATTCATGGGAAAAACTGCGAGTAGCTATGATTTTCAACACAACAATGTGTACCCCTACTGCACATCAATCGAGGGAGTGCAGCTAATCTTACATGTGCCGCTGTCATTCTCTCGTCCAGTGACCTGACAACCTGCAGTGACTCAACGCAAGTCGGCACTGGCACAGCCATGGCGACGGGATAGCAACATACATACACCGTCTCGGAAACATATATAGCTCACGCCAAGCTCGCTCAAACTACCGGGTGTGCTACTGAAAAGTAATGTGGACGTGTGACATTTACGTGACTATGTCCCATTTGTGCCTCAGTGACGTCTATTGTCGCTGCTATCCATCAAAAGAGGCAGCATTACCGCAGGGATCCACTGCGCACTTTGGAAATTTATCGCTTCACTTTTGCGTTTAATCAGGTCGACTGTGCGTTTTCTCACGTACATAGTTTGTTTAACTTCGTATTAACCCTCGCCCGGGTAGGGCAAAATCACTACGTGTTCGGGTAAGGGGGGGGGGGGGGGTAAAATCCCCCCTTAGAGTTTCGCCCCTAATTGAGCTAGAGATTCGATTTAAAGACGAGCGTGTTGTTTGTGATGAGAGGAAGCCGCTGATACCCAATGTTAAGGTCTTGGGTCATTAAGTGACCTCTGAAGTCATGTCAATGACCCAAATGTCATCAAACTTGAAAATGCGTATAAATTGAATGTTATCGAGCTAGAATCGTGAATGAGCATATCATAATGCTTAATGGGTGCCAAATTCGTAATCAGCGTCACAAAATGTCCTAAAAACTGCCAAATCCCAAAAAGGTCATGTCAGGTCATCTGAGGTCAGTGACTTCGGTTTAACTGTGGAAGCGCATGACCCCAGTGGAACATAAAATTATGTCAAATGGATCCCAAATTTGAAATCGGCGTCATAAAATGTCCTAGAAACCGCCAGAAGCCCAAAAAGTCATCTGAGGTCATCAGAGGTTAATGACCTCAGTTGACCTCTGAAAAGGTCAATCGAGGTCACAATCTCGGTGGAAACAACAACTGTCACCTGGAAACACCTGTGCATATGCTCCTGAACAGCAAACACTCGAAAACTGCAGAAGTTACAAGCATCGATACTGCGGGACGCCAGTTGCGCCTGACATGACATTGATAAACAGATCATAGGCCACGGGTCATGTGAGTTAGAAATTCGAAATTTCAGAGTGTGTGGTATTTTTTTCTTCTCAAAAGTAGGGTACGGAAAGCTGCATCAAAATCGGTTAAAAACTACGCGAGTCATTTTATAAAAACCGACGGGGGTTGCATCCACCCCCTACCCGGTCGAGGGTTAATATACAGTGCAGGCTCCACTGAACGAAATTAGAAGGTGAAGAAAGGAAAAAGTGCATAATCGGTACGGTAAACCCCAAAATCGAAACGCAAAGTCGCAAGAGTGTAACTAGAAAACGCAGAATCGACACACAAACGAAAAATGAGAAAGGTTGAAAAGAAGGCAATTCGTATCAGTTGAAGGTTTTTGCATTTTTGTAGTTCGCACTAAAAACAATGAGAACTTTTCCTGGTCTTCGAGAGCCTCGTGGGCTCTCGAGCGACCACCACATGCCAGTACCTTCTCGTCTGACAGTAGGCCGGTGACCGCGGGCGAGGTCGGGCGCGCGCGCACATCGTTCCGCTCGTCCAGCGAGACGCGAGCCTACAGAGTGCCCAGTGGTGAACCGGTGACTTTTGCGACTTTTGTGATGGCATCACTGGACGGTGAGAGCGAACGTGACCGGTCAGCCGGGGAGAAGAGTAAGTCCGTGACTGATCTGGTGCGTAATTATAGTGACCCACCCAGTGATGCTCAGAACAAGCGCGTAGGTCAGAGTCGGAAGACGTAGTGCCGGCGCGAAAGCGCGGTGCCCTTGAGCGTGAGCAGAGCCGCTCCCCGTCCTCTACCAAGGAATACCTGGAGGTCGCCCTGGAGAAGCTGGAGAACCAAATCACGGCTTCCATCTCAAAGGATCTCCACGAGATCCGTGAGTCTCTGATGGCGGAGATCAGCTCGCTCAACGAGCGGGTGCGTGACCTGGAGCGCCACGTCGAAGAGCGAGACTGGGAGATCGAGGAGCTGGCAAGTGAGTTGAGGGCAACGAAGAGCGAGGTGCGAATATTGAACGAGAGGACAGAAAAAGCCGAGATGAACAACCGCATCCCGTGTCTCCCGCGTTGTTGTCGGCCGAGGCTCTCGACCGACACGTGTATTTCCTAATACAGACGAGTCGCGACTGACTCCACACAAAACTGCGGGGACCGGCTTCGTACCGTCGCCAACAAAGCCGGCTCTCCATTGGCTGTCGCCAGCCCACCAGCCGCTACCGATTGGTCAGCTGACCATCACGCCACCTACTGACCCCAGGACAGGTCACCGACAGATGGCGCGAGACGGGGCATCAGCCGGGTTACATTGCGTCGGTATATACCGAATTGAGAAAACTCTCTTCTGGAAAATTCCAAACATGACAGGCAGCCATGATCTCGGACATCTACCCTTATCTAAATTATAACATACACCCATATTATCCGAAAAAATAGTAAACGGTTCGCCGTCAGACATGAGCGCTACTGCCACCAGAGCAGCGGCGTACTCAGCTACATAAATAGGCACAACACTTGGGAAATTAATAGATAATGGGACACAGCCCAGCCGCACAATGCCAATGCATGTCGGTGTAGCGTCTACAAAAATATTGCGCTCATGCAAATCCGACCAGGCGATCCTGTCAGCATATCGCCACTCCGTTGCTCCAGACACATACGGCATTGCAGCCTCGCACGCGCATCGATCGCCATCCCGAACCGCCGTCACAACTTCCAGTGGTAGTTTCATAAATGGACGGACAAAATTAACAAAACCGGCAAGCCGCTGCCGCCACGCCAGCGGCCAGGCAGGCGAACACCGCGACAAAGCACTCCGCAGAGGCACAATTACGTCAGATTTAACACGTGCCGAACACTGAATCAAATCAATACATACGCCCAAAAATGTAACAGCGCTAGCGGGAATAAGATCAGATTTTTCCAAATTAATACACAGACCAACTTCTGTTAAAAATTTGCACACACCGTCCAACGATGTAGGATCACGCGCGAGAAACAGAAAATCGTCTATATACGCAATACCTATCACCCCAGGAAATCGCTCCTCCACCAGCTTCACAGTAACATACGAAAACAGTTGCATCTCTGCTGGCGCCACCTTAAGCCCCATGGGCAGCCTAGTAAATACATAAGTTTTTCCCTCATAACTAACTCCAAAATGTTTCTGCGTTGAAGGCGCTAACGGTATGTGAAAAAATCCGTCACGAAGGTCTATTTTAATAGCATATTTAAAGCCTTTAAATGCTAATTCTAACGCACGCTCAGCTGACGGCAACACACACGGACGGTCAGGCAAAAAGGGCGTCAGTTCTGACATGTCGTATACCAGCCGAGCCACCGTCTCAGACTTTGCCACCGGAAACAGTCTGTAGCACGCCGTCGGCCTGCCGAGCCGCAAGACACCCGCCGCCACACAGTCCTCGACAGCGGCACTCATCAGTCTCGAACGTGGCGTGACGCGCCACACAGGCGGCACCATCACCGGCACCCGCACCTTCAGTCCGCGCGCCAGCACACTGCGCACCCGATGATGCGCCGCGTAGTAGTCCGGGTTCACCCGGACCGCCACCGGTGGCCGAACTCGCGCAGCGGCCCCTACACGCTGACGATTATCTCCGATGAGACTCAGCAGCGAACAGGCCGCCGCCACGGATGGAGATGACGACGCCGACCGAACCCCACCGCCGACCGAGTCCACCAGAAGTTGCGCCAGCTCCTCCGAGATGGCACCACCATCGACGTCTCCCGAGAGATAGGGCGGCGGCCGAAACGCGCCAGCGCCTGCTGCCGAGTCCCCATCACGGCAGCGCCCAAACGATGCGACTCCGCCCGCGCCGCACACCAGGGGTGTGGCGCCGAGCAGAGCCGGGGCGGCAGACAGCAGCACCGCCCGGGGCGGGCAGGGCACGCCGTCACGGCCCGGCACTGGAGCCGGGTCGCCTCCCCCGGCAGAGGAGAGCGCCGCGGGAGAAACGGTCGGCGAGGGGCCGGAGCGGGGCGCCGAGACCGTAGCCCTTCCCGCCGACCGAAGTGCCGCTCTAATCCTGACGTCTCGTCTGGGCCGACGGCGCCGCGCGTCGCGGCGGCCGCAGCCCAGACGGCTGCGAGGGTCGGGCGCGGTGGCCGAAGTCAGCCACCGGCACGTGCTGGGCGGGTGGCACCGCTGGGCCGGCGGCGGCCGGGGTGAGAAAAATTCCCAGTCGGTCCATGTCGCTGGTGCGTGAGTCGTCGATGGACGCCGCCCACCCGTGATGCGCGACGATTAACATCAGGCGGACGCGGGACCAGTACCAGGTGTGGTGGTCACCGGGCGGTCCGCCGCTGTCACCGATGATCAGCAGCGCTCTCACCTCTTCCTTCTCGCGGGTGCCGAACCGCACAGATGACCCGTTCTGCATCCGCAGCTCCTCCAGCCAGAGGCGCCGCTGAGCTAAGCTGGGCCCCGTCGCCGTCACCTCGACCCCGAACACCGGCTTCCTCTCCCCCGGCTCCGGCACAGGCTCAGTCGTCGCTGCCGCTGGTGCCGCTCCGATCAGTCCGGCACTGGTGAGTCGGGTGATGACGGCCTCTACCACGGCTTCCACGTCCAGCGTCGAGCTCCGAGAACGGGTACGAGTCGGTGAGCGTGACATCGTCACCGCCGGTAGTCCGCTGTCGTGCCGGAGTCCGGAGGCCGTCACACCAGTTTTTGTTGTCGGCCGAGGCTCTCGACCGACACGTGTATTTCCTAATACAGACGAGTCGCGACTCGTCTGTATTAGGAAATACACGTGTCGGTCGAGAGCCTCGGCCGACAACAACGCGCGACTGGTGTGACGGCCTCCGGACTCCGGCACGACAAATACTGCCAAAAAAATAAAAAAATACTGCCAATTCCATCCGAAGAGGATATTCAAAACATCGCTGTAAAACAGTCAGAGATTTAAAATGAAAGGGCGGCCGCGAATGAAGGGCGCATTATTCGCTCACGTGCCCGATGGTATGAAGAAGGCGAAAAGAGCTCTTCTAGCTACTTTTTGAATTTGGAAAAATGAAACTTTGATAGTAAGCCATGTCTAAAGATAGGAGAAAGTGAGGTCTATAGTAATGATCAAATCTTATCTGCCCTAACAGAACACTTTAATCAGTTATTTAAAAACGTAAACGATTCCAGGCAACCAGAATTAAACAGCTATTTAAACGGCACCACGTGTCCTAAACTCACAGAGGCGGAATCACAGACGCTGGAGCTCGTCACAGACATTACGATTGACGAGCTCGGCGAGACATTGAAAAGGCTAAGCAATAACCGAAGCCCCGGTTCAGACGGGTTTCCATACGAATTCTTTAAAATGTTCTGGGGAGTTCTAAAATATTTTGTACACAGATCACTTTTGCATGGAATGAATAAAGGGGAACTTTCAATAACACAAAGAGAAGGCCTTATCACATTAGTTCCCAAACCGTCCAAACCTAGAAACGTTATATCTAGTAGGCGACCCATCGCTCTCCTAAACTCGACTTACAAAATATTATCCGCAACAATAGCAAACTGGTTGAAAAAGGTATTGCATGCAATCATACATCCAGATCAAACAGCTTTCCTTAAAGATAGGTTCATTGGTGAAAATACTCGGGTAGTACATGACGTGTTATGGGAAACATATCAAAATAAAAGAAAAGGGCTGCTGCTTTCTGTTGATTTTAAGACCGCGTTCGATGTAATGAGTTGGAATTTTATTGAAAACTGCTTGCGCAAGTTCAATTTTGGGGATTTTTTTATCAATACCTTCCGGTGCTTGCACAAAAACACCTTTTCTCGTATTTTGTACAATGGCCATGCGTCAAAGGAAGCAATAAGCCTGGAGAGGGGATGCAGAGGAGGAGATCCAGTCTCGTGCTATTTTTTCATTATTGGTGCTGAAATCTTGGCAAATGGGAATCGACAAAATAATAACATACGAGGAGTACTGCTAGGTGAGGCAAGTGTTAAAATAATACAATACGCAGATGATACCACATTTTTTCTTGACGGTACAGATGAAGGTTTGAGAAACGTTTTCGATGAGCTTGGCTGGTTTGCGAAATTATCTGGCCTAAAACCAAATGTTTCTAAATCCAATGCCATGTGGATTGGTAGTCAAGCGCTGACAAATGAAAAGATATGTCCAGACATTGAGTTAAATTGGGTGAATAAACTTAAGCTATTGGGTATCATTTTTGAGCCCAAGTGCCTCAATACAGTTGAGGAAAACATACTACTTAAGAAGGATTCAATTTTACGAACAATACAAATGTGGCAAAGCAGACACCTTACTTTGTCTGGCAAAATAGTTATAGCCAAAACATTATTACTGCCACAGATAACACATATATTGTCCTCGCTTCCGGATCCCAGTGTTGCCACGATTAACGAAATTAAAAAAATTATGTTCTCCTTTATATGGGGTTCAAAAAGAAACTCAATAAAAAGGATACGATTGTGTCAAACATTGTCTGAAAATAGATTAGCAATGATTGACATTGAATCATTTGTTAAATCTCTAAAAATACAATGGATTAGAAGATTAATGGTGGGAAAAGAGTCGATTTGGTGCCTTCTAGTACCACCACAATTTAAGAAAGAGTGCATTTGGAATTTCGGTGTGGTAGCACTGCGAAAGTTGTTATCAAATATAGAAAACCCCTTCTGGAGAGACGTAGTATCTGCTTGGATATCTTTTTCAAACACGTATTCTTTACCTGATGAGCTTCTTTGCAACGAGAACATTTTCAACTCCGATATAACAAAGTACAACAGTATAAGATATAGTAGCTGGGATAAAAAAGGTGTTAAACTTGTTGGGGATCTTTTCGAAGATAGGAGATTGCTGACTTGGCAAAGATTTAAAGAAAAATATGATATTCCTTGTATACAATTTGAATATTACAGTCTTCTGCGAAGCCTGCCGGGCTCCCTAAAAAATGTTCAGGTAAGGCAGTGGTATCAGCAGCCACCCCTCCCTGCCCGCTTGCAATACCTTTTGAGTAATACCACATTCACACGATTTTGGGTAAAAACGCTGATTAATAATAATCAAGGATTACAAAATGACATCAACAAGATAGAAAGCAAGTGGGTTAGGGATGTAGAAACATTTGAACCTCTTTTTTCGATTTTGAATGTAAAGAATAGTGTGAGCGCAACCAGATACACATCTTTCCAGTTCAAGCTAGTCATGCGTATTTTAACTACTAACACTTTTCTTAGATTAATACGAGTTCAGGAAAATGGTGTGTTCTTTCTGCCAAGAGAATAGTGAAACTTTAACACACTTGTTTTTGACATGCGATTACGTGGATAAATTATGGAATGATATTGCGCGATACCTCTCGAGACATGGCTTAAGGCAACTCAGCAACAACATCATTTTTTTTTGGAGACAGCAACAGTGCACTTATAACCCATATTGTAACAATTGCAAAATATGTTATTTGCATGGAATGAATAAAGGGGAACTTTCAATAACACATTTTGCGTGCGAGGATTGTGTGAGAGGATTGTGTGCACGGAACGAGGATTGTGTACCTGACTCAAGGCGTCGAGATTTTCGTCCCTACTTCAATTACTTTAAAACATTGCTTACGCGAGACTTTAACACAGAAAGACACATAGCCAGAAAGCATGGTAAAATGGAACATTTCAGAAAAAAGTGGAATGCTTTATGGTCGGACATTACCTCAAACCCGAGCCCAAGCCCGAGCCCTGGCATAGCTTTATTAAGTTAGCCAGGATCCCTTGGCATAGCTTTATTAAGTTAGCCAGGATCCCCTTGGCGTTCCCCTCAATCATGCTGCTCGCCATTGTCACGTCACGCTCCGTTAGTACCAACCGAGGCTGGCTGTGTGGTGGAAATTTTGCTTCAGCCCTTGTTGACGCGCGCCCCACGGTATGGTCCTGTCGCTGCTGCCGCCGCTGTTTCGTGCCTGCCGCTACCGCAGCCCCCGCTGACGCTGCGGCCGCCCCTATTGCTGGCGCTACTGCCGCCGCTGCGGCTGCTGCCGCCTGGTGGCATGTGACTCCTTCCCCACGGATTCTCAGAGACTGGTAGCGACATTGTGATGTGATGAGATGGAGTGCCGGGCGGCGTGCGCTAGGGAGCGACCCCCGGCCGCTCCCAAGTATTATTCGTATTCGTCCGGAAGTAGATAGCTTGCCTGTGAATAACTGTGCTGACGTGGAGACTGGAACGTTCGTGACACTTTTGGCGCCTACTTCGGAAACTGTGAGTGCGGAATTAGCATAAAATCGCCAAAGAAGCTTTGATTTTCCGACAGACCTCGTCGCGCCAGTGACGTCTTTGTCGTGCCTGTGATGTATTTTTTTTTTTAAAGAAAGACCACCCGCAAGCCATCGGCAAAATCCAAAATTGAACACTATTGATGTCACCATTGTCTGATTCACGACTTTCTGAACCATTTTCAAGAAAACAGCAAAAGAGTCCAAACTATATTCTCCAGCCGGACGATGGGCGCATGCTCACCGACATAAATCTGCCGACACCTAGTCTCCCCCGTCACCCCTCCCCCATGTCGGACCGCCACGGCCCGGCACCGGTTCGTCGGTCGCCGCCGCTAACGGTGACCTTGACGACGGCGACGACGCAGAACCAGACCGGCCCGGCCACCGGCGACGACTGAGGCGGAGGGGATGTAGGGGTGGCAGGAAGGCGATTTTTTTCCGGAGATCGCAAGAGAGCGCTGACCATCAGAACGCCTCCGGCACTGGGGCACAGCCCCGCCGTGTGGAGTGCCAAACACCCCCGCGCTGCCTGCTATGCAGATCATGCGGCCCCAGGCCCCCCTGGTCGGCCGACCCCAGATTCTACCGACCGGAGAAGCGCAGACCGCCGGTTACCAGTCCCACAGCGCCTGCGTACGACCGGGCACACCTGCTGGCGGTGCGCGACCGGCTGGACGGGGACACGGCTCGTGGCGTGACCGCGACCATCCGGCACAGCCTACCTGCCCACCTGTCCCGGCAGATCCGCCACCGGAGAGGTGGGCGGACCGACGCCCACACCCGCCGGCAGACTCGGGTTGGGTGCAGTGTCGACTTCCCGCCTCGCCCTGCGCGCACAACAGAAGCAGTACATCGGCCTCAGACGCTGGTGCACCCCGCCAGACTGACCGCGCGGCAGACTCGCCGGGAATACGCAGCCGTGGTGGGCACTACTGAGCCGGCGAGACACGACTACAATACCGGTCACATCAATGCCCGATCGCTGACACCCCGACTGGACGAAGTCAACCAGCTCCTGCAAAAACACCACATGGACATTCTGTGCGTGTCTGAAACTTGGCTCAAACCCGATGTGCTCGACAGGGTGCTGGTATTCCCGGGATTCAGCATACTGCGGCACGACCGCAGTGTCGCCCGGCCGACAGCAGCCCAGCAGACCCAGCCGCGCGGAGGTGGAGTCGCCATACTAATCGCGGACTCACTCCGTGCGGTGAAACTCGACATAGGTGGTGCTGATCCTACGGTGGAGTCCCTGTGGATCTCGGTGAGCGGCCCCGGCCGCCGCACCGTAGTGATAGGCGCCATCTATCGACCGCCGGGAGGACCGACATCCCGATGCCTGAACAAAATTCGAGACCAGCTACAAACTGCCGTCGCCACGGGAAAACCGGTGTTCGTACTGGGTGACTTCAATGTCAATCTTCTCAACCCGGACGGCCCTGGTGTTCGCGGCTTCCAGACCATCCTGAGTGATCTGAGTCTCAAACAGCTAGTCGACAAGCCTACCCACCTCCATCCGACACCGACACTGCTTGACTTGATCGTCACCAACGTGACGGACCTCCAGGACTCAATCCAGGTTCTCCCCGAGCCCGTGGCGGACCACCAGCCTGTGCTGCTCTGCGCTCCCGTCCCCAGAGAGCGCCGACGACCAATCACCACCACCATGCGGCCGTGGAAACGCGTCAACTGGGACGCGCTCAACCTGAGCCTGCTGCTCGCGGACTGGGAGCCGCTCCACGCCGCTGGCACCGTCGACGACAAGGTGGGCGCGTTCATGACAGTATGGAACACCGCAGTCGACATCCACTGCCCGACCACCACTGTGACGTCACGCCGACCGAGCTGCCCGTGGCTGCGAGGCGACGCGCAAGTCTCCGCAGCCATGGAGGAGCGCGACCGCGCCCGCGAGACCTGGGAGCACTGCCGCACCCCGGAGTCACGCCGCACGCACCAGCAATGCCGAAACAGAGTGAAGGGACTTATCACCCTCGTACGTCGCTCGTACCTGTGCAGTGGTCTGCTGAGCGAGCGGCGTAATTTTTGGAACCGCCTCAGGCAGTTCGCAATGCAGCCAGCGAGAGGGCGTGCCACACCCGATGACGACCTGGCCAACCGGGCAGACGAACTCAACGCCCACTTCGCTTCCGTCGGACCTCGTATTGCAGCGGAGGCAGCGGCTATGCGCGACAGTGCTGGCACGACTCCGGCTGGACCGCGCCCGCACCGTGTCTTTGCCTCAGCCCTCTCCCTGTGCCCGGCCACTCTGCCGGAACTTTCAACCGCAATCGGGAAGATGAGTGCATCGAGGGCCGTCGGTGTCGACGGTGTGCCTCTCCTTGCTATAAAGAAGTGTTTCCCTGTAATCGGCTGTCATCTCCTACACCTGATCAATTCTTCTATATCGTCATGTACTTTCCCTTCTTCCTGAAAGATCGCGCGCGTCACTCCAGTGTTTAAATCGGGCGATCGGTCTGACCTCAACAACTTTCGGCCCATTTCTACACTCTCTGTACTGTCGAAAATCGCGGAGAAGGTCGTCTGCTCGCAGCTCAGCTCTTACCTACTTGACCACCATGTACTGACGCCAATGCAGTATGCTTACCGTCCATGTCACTCGACAGAGGACGGTCTGATCGACGCTGTGGAATGGCTGACAAGGGCTGTCGACAACGGCCATGTCGCGTCGATTACGACGATCGACCTCAGCAAAGCCTTCGACAGTATTGATCATGACGTCCTTCTCAGTAAGCTCGAACAGTGCGGTGTGTCCTCGGAATGGTTTAGAGACTACCTGAGCGGTAGGAGACAGACAGTCAGCGGCGGCTCAATCATTCTATCCCTATCCCATGGGGTGGCCCAGGGATCCCTAGTCGGTCCAATCCTCTTCCTCATTTTCATTAATGACCTACCCAACTTCCTTCCCCACGGCCGCCTTCTATCCTACGCCGACGACACCCAACTCCTTGACTCCGCCACTCCTGATGTCGTCGGTCTTTCTAACTTGAAAGCCCGGGTCGAGGAGTCGATCCAGTGCCTACAAAACTGGTTCCAGTCTAATAGCCTCACAATGAACCCCACAAAGACAGACTTCATGCTGGTTGGCACCAAACCCTCCCTCAAAAAGACCAACAACTTCCACATTACTACTTCTGGCACAGATATCTACCCATCATCTTCAGTGAAGGTACTGGGTGTACTCCTCGACCAACACCTCACCTGGGAACCCCATATCTCCTTAATCGTTCGGCGCTGCAACGCAATCCTCGTGCCCCTCTTCAAAACTCGGCACCATTTCACTCCTGAGGTTCTGAAGCTCCTAGTCCAAGTTCACGTCTTCCCGCACATCCTCTACTGCCTGTCTGTCTGGGGTGGCGCGGCCGAGTGTCACCTAGGTAGAGTGCAGATAATTATCAACTTCGCTGCCAGGCTTGTGAGTGGTACTCGCCGCTGCGACCACATATCCCCCGCCCTTGAAGCACTCGGATGGCAGAGAGTCGCGGAAACTGTTCGCCACCGTGACTGCCTGAACGTGCACAGAGCGCTGCATGCCAGCGAGTTGCCCCACGCTCTGCGTGCTCTATTTGCGACGCGTGCCGAGTCTTCCCAACGCCAGACTCGAGCTGTTTCGGACGGCGTTGGCTCACTCCATCTGCCTCGCGTCCGGCTGACCGCCACTCAGCGGCAGTTTCCGTACCGAGCTGCCGCCGCATGGAACCGACTGCCAGCGGCTGCCGTCCATGCCCGCTCGCGCCGCGCGTTCCTGTGTGCTTTAAATCGCTGATTGACTGTATCGACTGTATCTGCTGATTGTATCACTTTCACTGTGTTGTATGTGTTGGATCATGGGCCATGCTAGCTATGACTAGGTGCAGAATACCCACTATGTGGACGCTCCTTGAAATACATGAACTTGAACTTGAACTTGAATGAGTGCAGACTGAGATAAACGGATTGTGATGAACGGATTGTAATGTACGGATTGCGTGCGAGGATTGTGTGAGAGGATTGTGTGCACGGAACGAGGATTGTGTAACGGATTGTGTACGCGGTTTGTGTGCGCGGGGATAAAAATTGGAGAGTTCTTTCCAACAGCAGTCTTGCGACTGTATTTGTGTTCTCCGGAGTGGTTGCAAACATGTGCTGAAGTGTTTTATATGTGCATTGGAAATGTATCAAATATAAAGAAACCAAAAAAAAAACCTTCTCGTCTGAGAACCTTTCTTAAAGTTTCTCGAACTAAGATTTCACAACCATATCAATGGAGAACTTCTAGAGGTTGGGGGAGGGGGATTACCAGAGCACTCCTATATATTCTCGGAGAACCCTTCTGATATTCTTTGGGTGAAAGTTTGAGACACCGTTGTGGTGTTTCCATCGTTTGGAAATGAGAACCCATGAAAGCTTCACCATTGCTTAACCCGCGCACTGCAGGGGAGGGTTGATTTCCGCCCGCCCTCAGGTTTTTCAAAGATAGCAAAAAAACGGCGGCGTGCAGCGCCGCCGGGTTTTGACACACCTATTAGGAAATCAATTGCACACACTTTGAAGATAAATAAAAAACTCTGGTCATCTCAGGTCAGGTCACCAGACCAGGTCAAGTGACCCAACCTCCAAAAATGTTTGCAGTTGTGCCAAAGCCAGAATTTTTCACCGATCAGTTTGAAACGTACAGGATGTCATGAGGGCATACGTACTTACAATTGGTTTTTCTCGGAATTTTGATATCGGTGACCTAAGGTCAGGTCAATTTCGTAACCTCCCATAATAAGTAAATGGGGAAATATACAAATGCTTCCTATTTCAAGGATATGCATGATATTAGTCCAATTACTTCTGGATCATGTTATTATATGATGTTCTTGATGATCCATGTGTAAGTTTTGTTCAGTGACCCCTATTGGGTCATGCGAGGTCACCATCAATTGTGTTGTCAATAACTCCCGACATAAATCAGATAGAGAAGTAAAACAGACAGCAATATGTTTGTCTCGTCGAGACACGTCCTACCATGCAACATGCCCTACTTGGGTCACCACTTAAACTTGACCCGAGGTCATTTTTTTAAGTTAATTTAACAAGGTCACCATGTAAATCATTCAAAGCGCCTTGACAAGATAAACACAATGGCGTAAACAGTGTTCCGTTATCTTTATCAGCTAAAAAGTTAATAGAGAAAAACGATTTAGCAAAAAACGGCATTTTTTGTTGTTGTTTTTTTACCTCTGGAGCCTAAAATGATGACCTGAGATCAAATTTGAGGACACTTTACCGATTGAAAATTTCACTGGCTGGCGTTTGCTTTTTCACTTTGTTTCTAACTAGCATAGTTTCTGAGATATATGGGAATTTCTGGAGCGATGTCCTAAAAGAGGAAAAAAATGGACAATTTGACCTTTGATGACCTCTGGTGACCTCAATTTTGACCTGCTGACCTAAAACAATACTGAATACTTTCGATAGAACATGTATCAAGCTATCAAATGCCGTTTTCGGCTTATCGCTACGTAGCGTAGTTTTTTAGATCTCAGGGGGGGGGGGAATCAACCCCCCTGCAGTTCGTGTTCGGCGCAAAGCCCCTGCAGTGCGCGGGTTAATGTACTTATCTAATTACAACTTGTTTGCCGCCGGCGACGTTATGTGCCGAAAGTAGTGTGCGCGACTACCACGACTGCTGATTAATTCAATCATCATTGCTTCGATGTCTTTATAGCACTCGCTCTGCCGAAATGGAAATGTCCGTCATTTGATATTTGATGGGGCACTTGGACCTGCTCAGGCCATTTCGTGCCATGGAAATGTTTGGGAAATAAATGATTGTTCACATTGTTAACCCTATTCCCTGCGGGCGGCCAGAATTACGTTAACCTGCGGGGAGGAGATTCTGCCCCCCCCCCCCAAAGATCTCGATAACCGCTCGGTCGATATCGATGGGGAAAGGGCCATTCGATGTGTCATGACAAGATCTCTTTTTGGTACCGAAATTTTTGTTTTGTTAAAAAATTGGGGGCCAGGGGGAAAAATCCGACAAATTTGGGTGTTTTTTGAAAGGTCATTGCAGCCATGTGGCTCGACCGATTTTCATTCCCCAAATGATTTTGAGCTTCAAATGTACTGGTCTTTAATATATCAAGAGACAACAAAAACAAATCATAGGCGTATTCAGGGAATGTAAAATGGGGGGATTTTCTGAAGAAAAAAATATGTGCTGTTCGTGATTGTTTGGGACGTCATGAACGTCACATGTGGGCATTATGTGCTGTAATTAGTTAAATTTGATATATTGCGCATAGGCGGATCCAGGAAAAAACATGGGGAGGCACCATGCGCGTAACGCTTTTATCATCTTACTAATTTGAAGTTGGACCTAATTTGAGGGTGGGTATCGCCTCCCATTTTTTTTTATCCTGAGTGCGCCTCTGCCCAAAAAGTATGTACAATCCCAGTATCTATGATGCACATTACATTGGAATTGTTTCTGACGCATTTATTGTATTGCAAACCACGAAGGAAGTATGCGCCGCAAAACCACATTCGTAACATCCTCCCCAAAACAGGAGCCTGGAACCGCCTCTTCTGGACCGATTTTTTTCCAAAATTTGGACACAACACGCGCCATTCAATTTTGAGAAAATTCACAAAGTTTCAGGACGCCTAACGGTTTAGAAGCAGCAAGTGAAAAACTACCGGGGGGCGGGCAGAATCTGCCCCCCGCAAGGAATAGGGTTCAGCTAGAGTTTCTGAAAAAGATTCGTAACGCTCAAGACGAAAAGTAGAATAATCAAGTCAGGATGTTGATCACCGAGTACTGTAGACAGGGAAAAGTCAGCGTCATGGGTTTGACAGTAATTCTGGAGAATACTTCTGTGTAAATTATATTTTGGACAACGCAGTAAAATGTGTGGGACCGTGATTGTTTCGTCACAAAAAACACCGAGGGCCACGATTTTGAGTGAAAATATATGAGTGTGTCAGAAATGTGTGCCCAATTCGTAGTCTGCAGTTGCACACAAACTTTTCCTCGTGCCTATTTGTCCGCGAGGTGATGACGTAAGCGAATGTTTTGCATAGTGGTATGCAAGTTCATTCCCCTGGATGCCAAAATGACTGGGCACCCATAGAAAAACCATCTTGTATCCAGCATGACATAGTGTTGTATGTAAGTTTCGTATGCGAAAATCGAGTTGGTGTCAAAATTGAAGAGAAACAATTGATTGCAGTGCATACTTGGAATCGGAGCAAATAACGGCAACAGGTGAGCGAGCACGTCGTACGATTTTCAGAGCCAGATAAATAGCATGAAGCTCGGCTACGAACATCGAAGTTCCGTCTGGCAGACGATGCTGTATCTGGTGTTGGACGTTTGGTTTGGTTTGGTTCGGCTAGGATAAGGCAACTTCGGTCTGCTTGGACCATTGCGCAGCTATGGGATGAAGGAGAAGGGGTAAAGTGGGTCAAAATGGACGCCGACCGGGCAACCACCGATGGACAGGCCTTCCCGCAGCGGGAAGCTGCGAGGAGAGCCCACGCCATGAAGGCGGCCACCACTCCTGGGGGGTGGATCGAGGCCACCACATACCCGGTGGCAAGCGACCACCAGACCCGGGCTAACGTGGGCGTGACAGAGGACTGGCAGTCGGGAAGATTAAAAGGGATCTGTGTTGGACGTGAATTTGATCATATATAATATTCTGACTTTAGATATTTCTTGTAGTTTTGACACATTAGCATATACTATATCTAAGCAATTCATTTTTCAGATCTCATGATAACATCTCCCTTTGCATTGCTTTTCGCGACATTTCCCAACTTCAAACTGTCCTCCTACATGTTAACCTGTTATTGACTGCGGGGGGGGGGCGTTTAACGCCCCTCTGAAGATTTTTTGCAATAACTCAGAAACCAATAGCGCTATCAACGTGAAACTTCGGGTACCTTCTTAAAAATCACGTTTACGTCTTGTCAACAAAAACAAATCGTTGAATTTTTGTTGAGTTATAGCGAATTTAGTGACGTCACTACACACGAGTTTTAAACCAAAATCAGCTAAAATGTAACAGACTGTACAAATGCCATATTTTGAGAAAAATGCAATCCAAAAACGTCCAAAGCTAGCAAATGGGGAGGGCTACGACATGTTATCTCGGATGTTTGCCAATGTTGGTTTTTGACCAAAAAAAGTAAAACAAGTTTTTGTTTGGGGGAAAAAGCCCACAAAATCAATTTTTCAAATATATTACAAAAGTCGGAATATGTCAGTGAACCACATATGGGAAACTATCATACCAAATTTCAGAATCATATCACTATTTTTGACTGACTTATGGCATATAAAGTATTGGTAACTCATGACGCCATATTTACCAATTTCGTTTTTTTGGCTTCTATTCACCAGATACAGACAAATAAATGGCACCACTGTATTTTTCAGACAAAATTGATCTAGAAACATACCTTTTTATTTAGATTTATCAATGTAAAATTTTGACCTTCATTGACCTGAACTTGACCTGAACTTGACATCAACTTCACGTTAATGAAGTCAGGTGGTAAAATGCCCATCACCATCGAATTCTACGTGGAAAATAACTCATAAAACATGTGTTGCATGACTTTCGTAGATATTTTGAACATAGTGACCTTCTGTGACCTGACCTTGACCTTGACCTTGGTCAACAATCTCACTTTAGCTCATGTGGGATTTGTATCGGCCTTGGATGGAAAGTATGGCTCATAAACCCAAATACGGCTATTTTGACCTTTGACCTGACCGTGACCTGACATTTTTTGGGTTTGGTTAGGATAAGGCCGCTTCGGTCTACTTGGACCATTGCGCAGCCATGGGATGAAGGAGAAGGGGTAAAGTGGGTCAAAATGGACGCCGACCGGGCAACCGCCCATGGGCAGGTCCTTCCCCGCAGCGCAAAGCTGCGAGGAGAGCCCACGCCATGCAGACGGCCACCACTCCCGGGGGGCAGCTCGAGGCCACCACATGCCCGGTGGCCAGCGACCACCAGACCCGGGGTAACGTGGGCGTGACTAAGGATGGAGGACCGGCGGTCGGAAGGATCAAAAGGGATCTGACCTGTCATTTGACCTCACTTTGATTTTGTTTAGCAGAATTTAAATTCGTCTCATTGCGAGCTTTCGGATTCCGCCTTGCGCGTCTCGGTACGATTCGGAAGATAACCAGGGGGCGTTTAACGCTCCCCCCCCCCATTCCCAGTCAATGGCGTTCAGCTGAGACGTCAGTCTATGCCGGGTTAAGGTAATGTCTGTTTTTGGAACAATACGAAAAAATCACTGCTCCTTGAAAGCGCCATCTGTTGAGCGGCACCTCAACTACAAGTACAGAAGTACACCTTCTGCTCACGAGTGTCGGGCTTCGAACAGTGAGCTACATCCGGGAACTTTTGAGAACCACGGCAGTGCGCTTTCCGTCATTACATTGGTCTCCGAAACCCAAATGTTATGGTTGTCATCTGCCGAAGGTTCTCCAATGCATGCCCGGACACAAATATGTTCTCGATTAGGTTCTCTAAAACCACGGCGCGGACTCTCATCTCTGCTGAAGGTTCTCCAATGCGTGTCTGTAGACAAACACGGTCTCGCTTGGGATATCTAAGACCCCGCAATGGACTCTTATCAAAACCCTTCTAGAAAAAGCTCTCAAGACGTATTTTCAGTGCGGTGTGCTCATCATGCCAACTTCTAAGTAATGTGTGACTGTGTTTCAAGCGGTTTCAACTTGATTTCATGAATGTTACATTCAAGTCACAAGTGGGAAGAAGCTGGTGAGTTTAAAAGTGATCTGTGTTTCTCTAATATCCGTTCAATGAGCTGTGGAGAGGCAAGTGGT
Organism: Chirona hameri; assembly: GCA_036785665.1. Taxonomy (NCBI): domain Eukaryota; kingdom Metazoa; phylum Arthropoda; class Thecostraca; order Balanomorpha; family Balanidae; genus Chirona; species Chirona hameri. The sequence continues at coordinate 78,616 of JAXIVJ010000976.1, read as the reverse complement.
TGCTTGGGGAGGAACCAATTGAAGCCCGGTTAAATAGCTGTGTAGCCAGCGTGCAAATAATCCGTGTAGCGCGACATCGCTTACGATGCATAGGTCATATTGATATTCGTATGATTGTTGGAATCTCACCGAGCTCTGCCGTACACACAACAGGTAGTTACCATTATGATATATTGATACATATTAAATTCAGCTTTGTGCTCAGCGGAACAACGATTGTTGACGTTTGGTACGACAGATTTCTATGGGAAATTACATCCATGTTTGTGCTTCACCTAGTCTCTTATTAGATACACAAATGTGATATGGGGAAAAAGCCGCCTGGCGGGGCTTCGAACCCGTAATCTTCGGATAATAATTAAACTATTTTGATCAGCGCCTTGAATCGCTCGGCCACCGCAGCGACATGTGCCGGCGTCGGACATAATTAGTAGGTAGAGTTGAGGAAGGGTGAGAAAAGGTCAAAATTACAATGTGGCGCGGGTTTGATGGAAGATAACCTTATTTTGGATCACAATACCGCGACGAAACAATCATATTTGGAAAAATAGACGTCCATGTAATAAAGTTGAATGAAATGCACAAATATACAAATTGAGCGAAGATTGCATGAGGAAATGATAACGTGCAAAAGCTAGACAGAGCAAAAGTGCGAAACCGTGTGTCGCGTGTCAGTGTAGCGCGGCGGCGCCTCAGCAGCTCCTGTGTGTCAGCCGATACAGGGGGGTGTCACCCCAGGTAGGACCGTCACACGACGAACGGGAGCCGCTCGGTCCAGCCGACGGATGAACAGTTCACAGAAGGCATACCATTTCAGTGCGGGGCTGTCACGCAGGAAAACGCCCGACCAATCACACTCCTATAGCTGCTGGTTGAAGGCAGCGACACCTACGCGCCCGAGACTGCGCCGCTCAACATGCGGCCGGCCAGCCGAACTGTCGGGGCCCTGTCTCTCCAATATAACGCGCGTAAAATCGTGCGGGCCGCCGAAGTGACACTGCGTCACGCCAATCCTGCATACAAGGTCAGGGCGGTTGGTGGCAACAACGTCGGCAACAACGTCAGGTAGGGTAGAGGTAGGGTAGAGGTAGGGTAGAGGTAGGGTAGAGGTAGGGTAGAGGTAGGGTAGAGGTAGGGTAGAGGTAGGGTAGAGGTAGGGCAGAGGCAGGGCAGAGGCAGGGCAGAGGCAGGGCAGAGGCAGGGCAGAGGCAGGGCAGAGGCAGGGCAGAGGCAGGGCAGAGGCAGGGTTATAGGTGGGGTAGAGGTAGAGGTAGAGGTAGAGGTAGAGGTAGAGGTAGAGGGAGAGGTAGAGGTAGAGGGAGAGGGAGAGGGAGAGGGAGAGGGAGAGGGAGAGGGAGAGGGAGAGGGAGAGGGAGAGGGAGAGGAAAAAGTGAGGTAGAGGTAGAAGTGAGGTAGAGGTAGAAGTGAGGTAGAGGTAGAAGTGAGGTAGAGGTAGAAGTGAGGTAGAAGTGAGGTAGAGGTAGAAGTGAGGTAGAGGTAGAAGTGAGGTAGAGGTAGAAGTAGAAGTAGAGGTAGAGAAAGAGGGGGAACGGATACGGAAACAGGAAACGGGACACGGGACACGATAATGGAACACGGGAACGGGAGCAGGAGCAGGAACAGGAACAGGTACAGGAACGGGATACGCGATGCGGTATACGGGAATGGGAATCGGACCCTCTAGTATTAATCCTCGCCCTACGGGGGGCCTGACAGCCCCCCTGAGGGGCTGTCTGAGGCCCTGCGGGGCCCTCTGAGAGCCCCCTTCTTGCATAACTGTTTACACATGCGGCGCATTTTGCTGAAAGTTTCGGTAGTTGAGTGTACAACAATTATACGTATGCTGTAAAAAAAAAATGAATTCAAATTGGTTGGGAAGTTTGGGAGATAATCATGTTTTGATGATGTCATGTTGGTAGAAAAACGATTCAATTCAACCCGCGAGTTACTGGGGGGGCTATTTTTTGCCACCCCCCTCCCGTTATTTTGCAATAACTCCTAAACGAACAGCGGTATTGTCACAAAACATGCAGTACCTTCTCTCACATCAATTCTACCCATGTTGGCGAAAGGAAGAATATGAGGTTGTGATAGCTCAACCGGGAATGACGTCAGAGTGACGTCATGCTCTTCGGTTTTTGTTGCAAAATAATGGTTTGCGGAAAACGCTGTCAAAGGTACGATGTTTAAGATAAACTCAATTGTTTTGCATAAAATTAATGACAATAGACCGGGCTATGAAACTTCTATCTCAGATTTTTGAGTTTTTTGTATTCAAAATTTATCAAAAAACCGGAATTATCCAAACACCGGAATATATGTGATCGACACGTGTGCAGTGAATATGTGTACCAAATTTAAAGTCGATATCTTTAAAAATGACTGAGTTACGACCTTTAAATGACAAAAATGGCCACCTCTCGCAGCATTACTATGCATAAAAAACGCATTTCGATTTTTGCTTTTTACTTCTATTTATATGGACCAAACAATGTTCTAAGGTCATTTTACGCGTTCTAGACGAAAAGCAAACTCATAATGATTATGTAACACATGTGTGTTACAACGCCTAATGACCGTAATCTGCAGTTTGACCTCGTGACCTCGGATGACCTGGACCTGACCCAAGGTCATAAACAGCTTGGAAAGGTACTTAGAAGTGTCAGACACACGAATCATACCGATTTATCAAGAGCTTGTGCGTTTAATATCGCATTTTTGCGCGACAATTCCATCCATCGAGACCTTTTGACACGGTCAAACATTTTGTACTTGACCTGACCTGTGACATCATCAGTGACCCGAGGTCAACAATATTATGTTTCCCTCGATAAATTTTCCAGGGCTATCGAATGCCGTTTGAATTTTAACATTCGGTGTAGTAGTTCCGGAGATCCGAGGGGTGGGGTGGGGGGGGGGGGGGGGGGGGGCAACAAATACCCCCCCCAGTAAGGCGCGCTATGAAATATACCCTAGTAACTCGCGGGTTAAAAAATGGTAGAAAACAGAGTTTTAAAGGAAATTTCAAATGCAACTCACTAAAGATACAAAATGACATTTTTTTAACTGGCAATCTCGGCTTTGCAAAATTGGGGGATTTTGACCCCTAAAATAAATTAAAAAAAATTGGCGAAAAATCCCCACAAAATCAAAATTTTCAAAGATATTATATAATATACGGTTAGAAAGATATTATATATTATACGGTTTTTATATAATTATATTATATAAAAACCGAAATATATGTGAGAGAACTGAGTATGGACAATACCCATACAAAATTTCAAAGCAATATCTTTTTTTTTTGACTGAGTGATGGCTCCCTAAGTGTAAGAAACTGATGACGTCATTTTTTAATAGCTCTTTTGTCTTTTTTTGACAATATACGAACAAATAATACCTTTTATGTATTTCTGAGCCAACACTGGTCTAGGAACATGCCTTTTTATTTGCATTTATCAATTTCTAATTTTGAAGTTTTCTGAAGAGCAAAATCGCTGTTCTGGACGTAGTAAATCCGAGGTCATTCACTTGACCTGGCAGGTCATCCGTTGACCTGAAACCTAAAAATTGCATACTGTTAGATTCCTCTCATGACAGGCATGATCTCAAGTGCTGGTTCTTACCGCATTGCTCTAAGTTGCTTGGTTTATAAGTTAACAGGGTGGGGGCTGTCAGGGTGAAGGTAGGGTGAAGGTGAAAAAAGCTCCCGTAGGGCGAGGGTTAATACAAAAGTAAACACAAATAAAATCAAATTAATTTCTGTAAAGTTCCCAACGTTTCCTCTCGCATTCAGTGGCGGCGCTGGGCCCTTGCGACTAGGTAGGCAAGGCAGCAGTGGTGGCGCCAGGGGTCAAACGTAGGCGAGGCAGTCAGGAGGGGGGGGGGGAGCTATTTCGTGATTTTGTTTTCAAGTAGGTTTTCAAATATATGCAGATAACCACGATTAGTACTTCACTGCTACAAACAGCCTGTTTATATGCTGTCATCCGCTTGTAATTGATTTGAAAATAGGCAAGAATTATCACGGAGATGTGCACGTAAGGCTTTCGATTCGACGCTTGATTCTACAGGTTGACAATAATTGTGCGACTGAAATCAGAGCCTACACATAAAATCACTAATTATATGCGAAGAACACGGCTAAGAAAAATGCATCGAAATATAATGTCCTATTTGTAATATATGTCTGGACGACCCGCCGATCTGCTTGCAGTAATATGTAACTATATCATATTTGAATGATATTTACTCTTAAAATGCTTTTTTTAACTGTTATTTTTTTCCCAGACCGGCCTGTAGCCATTTTCCGGGTCAGTGTTGATGGAGCCGGGAGGGGGGGGGGGGGGGGTGCCATCATTGCAACAACGGGAGACTGTTGCCAGTCTCCCTGGCTCCGGCGCCTCGGCGAGACCTGGTTGTGGGGTGTATTTAGCTGGGGAAAAAGTCCTGAATAATAAAAAAACAGCGTCTAAGGCAAAGGGGAAAAAACCTGCGCGGAGGGCCAAAAATGCGCTAGGCCAAAAAAACCTGTTATATTTGATTAGCTAAACGTGTTTGGTAGAGATAATCTAAGAGGAGACCTATCAATTCAGGGTAATTATCACCTAACAGAGTTTGAAGATTTAATGTGATGCGATTTTGTTGTGTGTAATTAATAATGTTCTGTCGTTTATCGTTGTGTACTGGGCAAGTAATTAGTAAGTGCTTGATTGTGTAGCGCGGATAACCTGGGAAATGTTGGCAATTTGGTGGCGGGAGATTCTCCATAATATAATAATGAGTAATTTGTGTATGACCGAGACGGAGGCGCGCCAATATCACCTCCTTCTCTCTACAATTCTGGTGACTAGATATAAAATGTTGGACTTTTGGCTTGATCGGATAAAGATGAAAACGCGGAGCAGCGTCCCACTCGCGCTGACGCAATATGCTAAGTTGAGAATTAATGTATTTTAAAACGTCTGATACAGGGCTTGGTAATTGATTTTCTGAAGGTAATTCTAGGCTCAATTTCGCTAGTCTGTCGGCTTCCTCGTTTCCCGGGATACCGGCGTGTCCTGGGATCCAGAGAAATTTAATACTACTGTTTCTGCGGTTAAAATACTTAATTAGCTGTCTAATTTTAAATACTATCGGATTTCTACAGTCACTAATCGAGGAAATGGCAGAGAGCGAGGCGGAAGAGTCTGTGCAAATGACTACTTCCTTAAGTTTTTCTGTGCTGACATATATTAATGCTAATAAAATGGATGACAATTCCGCTGTGTATACGCTATTTATGTCCGGAAGTCTAAAGTTATTGCTAACTGTGTTTGTGTAATATGCGCCACCGGTTCGGCCGTCCCGCCGTGAGCCGTCTGTGTATATGTATGTATATGTGTTGTGTTGTGCTTTGTGTTCGTGGAAGAGTGTGTGTGTCTCTGCCGCCGTGACCGTGTTTTTGTTGTGTGTGAAGAGGCGGTGTGTGTCTGGTTGTGTCGAGCCAGTGAGATGTGAGTATTGGACAGTTTTGAGATGTGAGTATTGGAGCGTTTTGGACAGTTTGCAATTTTTTAATTTGTTTGGAACATATGTCATCAAATAAGAATGCGTTATGGTCCAGTACTGGGCGTATCAGGGAAGTATATAGTCCCTTTCGTCAAATTACTACCTCTCTCTCAAAAATGCGTTGGCATTGTGTTGATGTGAGCAATGTTGAATAGTGTGAGTGTTTGTCTGATTCTGTGACTGATAAGTGGGTGTCGTTTTTGTAGTAGTGTTTGTCGTCTTGTGGGTGCGGGGTGATTTAAGATGTGGAATGTTGGGCGTGTCGGGTGTGAACTTGCTCTGGCGTAGAATCTAAGTAATGTGTATTTGCGTCGGCGGCAGAGTGTGGGGATGTTTGTGTCGATGTGTAAGTTTGTGGTGTTGGTGGTGCGGCAGGCCCCAGTCACGATCCGCAAGGCAGCGTTTTGGACAGTTTGCAATTTTTTAATTTGTTTGGAACATATGTCATCAAATAAGAATGCGTTATGGTCCAGTACTGGGCGTATCAGGGAAGTATATAGTTGGAGGAGAGTGGCACGATCTGCGCCCCACTCTCGACCAGCCAATAACTTCATACTGTTAATTCGTCGCGTACATCTCTGCACTAAATCATTGAAGTGTGGGATGAACGAGAGACGTGTGTCTAGCGTTACTCCCAGATACTTGAATGATTTGACGAAAGGGATAATTTGATTGTTATATTTTAATGGAATGTAGGGTTCCACATATGCAGGTTTCTTTGAAAAAATTAGAGAAGCAGATTTACTTGGAGAAATTTCCAGACCCCATTGGTCGCACCATACCTTTATATCAATGAGTACTAGTTGTAACATTTTACTGGCTTGATCGACACTCGGGTGCGAGAACCACACCGCCAGGTCATCAGCGTACATTGACAATTTGAGACCTTTGTCGATCTTGTTAATATTACTGAAAATGTCGTTAATCATAATTAAAAATAGGGTTGGGGAGAGGACCGATCCCTGTGGGACACCGTGGTCTTGATTTTGATTTGGAGAATATGTGTTGCCGCACCTTGCATTAAAAGTTCTATTTTCTAAAAAGTTTTTGATAAATTTGGCGAGTCAACCTCGAATTCCTGCCTTATGGACCTTTACTAGAAGTGCGGTTTTGTTGACTCTGTCAAACGCAGCTCTCAAATCAAGAAAGAGGGCAACTGTGACCTCTCTCCCTCGAAAGCCGCGCTGGACAGAGTCGATAAGACCAACTAAATTGTCCGCAGTGGAGCGACCAGGTCGAAAACCACTTTGGTGTGGGGTAAGTAAATTATTTGATTCAATGTATGTCCTGATGCGTCCATTAACCATGCGTTCGAATAGTTTACATGCACAACTAGTTAGAGAAATAGGGAGATAGCTAGCGTGAGAAGATTTAGGTTTGCGAGGTTTAAGTATAGGAATTAGCGTACTATTATGCCAAAATTCAGGGAAAGTGCCATCAAACCACATGGTATCGAAGGCTGCTAGTAAGTTGGTGAGACCAGTCTCTGTCAAGTTTTTAAAGAAGGAGTAGTCAATTTGATCTGGCCCTACAGAAGTTTTACCACATTTACCAATAGCGTATGTTAACTCTGAGTTGGTAAAAAGAGAGTTGTAGATTTCTACGTTATTAGAGTCAAAGCTAATAGATTGAAATTGATCGTTAAGTTGGTTAGTAAAAGTTGGTGTACATTGGTGTACAAAAGTTGGTTTACAAGTATAGGAATTAGCGTACTATTATGCCAAGATTCAGGGAAAGTGCCATCAAACCACATGGTATCGAAGGCTGCTAGTAAGTTGGTGAGACCAGTCTCTGTCAAGTTTTTAAAGAAGGAGTAGTCAATTTGATCTGGCCCTACAGAAGTTTTACCACATTTACCAATAGCGTATGTTAACTCTGAGTTGGTAAAAAGAGAGTTGTAGATTTCTACGTTATTAGAGTCAAAGCTAATAGATTGAAATTGATCGTTAAGTTGGTTAGTAAAAGTTGGTGTACATTGGTGTACAAAAGTTGGTTTACAAGTATAGGAATTAGCGTACTATTATGCCAAGATTCAGGGAAAGTGCCATCAAACCACATGGTATCGAAGGCTGCTAGTAAGTTGGTGAGACCAGTCTCTGTCAAGTTTTTAAAGAAGGAGTAGTCAATTTGATCTGGCCCTACAGAAGTTTTACCACATTTACCAATAGCGTATGTTAACTCTGAGTTGGTAAAAAGAGAGTTGTAGATTTCTACGTTATTAGAGTCAAAGCTAATAGATTGAAATTGATCGTTAAGTTGGTTAGTAAAAGTTGGTGTACATTGTTGTGTTGATGATATGTTAGCGTAGTGTTGTGCAAATTGTGTTGCCACCTCTAGGGGAAGCGTGTAAGATGTGTCGTGTATTTGTAAGTGTGGGATTTTGTATGACGGTGGTCTTTTATTTGAAAACGATCTAATTAATGTCCAAATTTTTGAGAGAGAGGTAAATCGATTAAAGGTAGATGAGAATTCCTGCCAAGATTCTTTTTTTGCTTTGGCAATGATTGTTTTAGCCAAAGAGCGAATTCTCCGTACTTCGTGTTCGTTTTCTGCAGTAATACAAGCTTGAAATTTCCGAAATGCTCTTTTCCGGAGGGCTACAGCTCTCTGGCATTCTGTGTTCCACCACGGGGCAGTACGCTGCCTCGGGTGGTGTTGTGTGTGTGTGCGTGTGTGTGGAATGTGCTGATGAGCTGATGCAAGAATAGTGTTTAAAAAAGTGTTAATGTCGGTCTGGGAGTCTGCGGGGTGATTAGTGTCAATGTGTTTTTGAAAGGAGGACCAGTCTGCTTTGCGAAGGTTCCATCTAGGCAAGGAGTAAAAATTTGTCTGCCCTGAAGGGACTTGTAGTTCTAAGTGAATTGGGAAATGATCGCTAAAAAGAGGGTCAGATTGTGTGTTAAATGTAAAAAGTGTCGCGATGCGTGGTGTGGCGAAGGCGAGATCAATGGCGCTGTAAGTCACCTCGCCTCCTGAGTGGTGTATGTGTGTGGGTGATTGATCGTTAAGGAAGACCAAATTATGCCGGTCCAGTAGGTCTAGCATAATTTGGCCTCGGCGAGAGTTCTGGAGGCATCCCCACGCCCGACTATGCGCGTTGAAATCGCCCATAATCAGACATGGGGTGTTAATATTTGTAATAAGCTGAGAAAAAGAATCAATGTCTATGTCCTCAGTAGGACGGAAATAAATAGAGATAAGAGTTAGTTCTAGCTGAGCGATTTTATTATTAACGCCGACTGCGTCTAAGGTTGTTTGAAGGTCGATTTGGTGATGCAAAAGTTGGTTTGAAATAAGCAAAGCCGAGCCGCCTCGGCGCGGTGATGCATTTACGTTATTTGCATAAAGACTATAGCCGGGGATTTTAAAAGTATAGTTATTAAAGTCGGCGTCAATAAAATGGGTTTCCTGAACAGCGGCTACTAACGGATTATTATTTAAGACATAATGTTTGAATTGCCCCCAATGGGATATTAAAGATCTAACATTCCATTGGAGGACGAATTCTGAGTGGTTATTGTTCATCTTGATTTACTGTCCTGGCCACGCCTGGCGGTCGCTCGAGTTCGCCTGCGGCGTGAGCGGGGGCGGCTCGACCTGCCTTTAGGTTGAGCCGGGCGGGAGGAGGACTGGGAGGGCGAAGGATAGGAGTCACTCTCAGAGAGTCGGGGAGGGGGAGGGGGGAGCGGGCGGGCAGGGAGCTGGAGCGGGAGGGCGGTGACTGGGCAGGGTTGCGGGCGACTTGGCGGGAGACGGCTCTCATGAGAGAGTCGTCCGAGGAGGGGTCCTCCGAGAATCGGCGCTCCGCTGGTGCTGCGGAGGCCAGGGAGGCGGGGGAGTCGGTGTTCGGCTCGGCTGGCTCGGCTGGAGAGCGCGGTGACGTCGGGTTCGAGGCGGCGCCTTCGAGGTCCGACAGAGGGGCTTCAGGAAACTGGGCTGGTGGTCGGGGGGTCTGTCGGTTGGGGGGTCTGGCGGGAGGCCGGCGGGGTGGGGGGTGGGGGGGGGGGGTTCCGGGAGGGGGAGGGCCGGCCAAGCGCCGGGGGCGAGGCCTGGGCTGAGAGAGGAGGGTGGGGGGGGGGGGATCCGGTGGGCGCCGACTGTCGCGCTTCTCGCGCTCCGCCTCGCGAGCGAGGCTCCAGGCCCTACAGCGGCGGTCCCAGGCCGAGTGGTCCTGGTCGCACGTGGCGCAGCGTGCTGCGCGCGTGCACCCTTCGGTGGCGTGTTCGCCAGCGCACCGACCACAGGTGGCGGTGCGCGCCCGGCACGACCACTTCAGGTGGCCGTAGTGCCAGCACTGCCGACACTGCGGGGGGGGGGGGGGGGGCGGGATCCACTCCCTGACGTACGTGGGGCAGCCACGTACCCACAGTGGATGTGGGTAGGCAGCTCCTTGCCTTTGAAGCGGAGCCGAATCAGCGGGTTGTGCTGATCAGGTCGCTGCTTCGTTGGCGACAGGCGGACGACCTCGCACACCCCTTGGTGTGCGAGTTCTCGGAGGATGTTGTCCTCCGAGAGGTGGGCTACGTCTGGGCACCAAACCAGACCCTCCACGGAGTTGAGGTGCGCCGGGGCTTCCACGGCGACCTTGACTCCGATGAAGGTGGTCCTTCCCATGCCACTGACGTTCTGTTGGGACGTCAGTGTCTCGATCAGGAGTGCTCCTGATCGAATGGGTTTGGCGCTGGCTACGTCGCCACAGATGGCAACCAGCCAACGCCGGACCGTGAACGGGTTAACATTCCTAAATGGAATGCCATCCGCTCGCCACATAAGGAGTCAAGCGGGCCCGTCCGGGGGGTGGGGTCGGGGGGAGCCGAGCTCCGGTTCGGTCCCTGGGAGGCCCCTGAGGGGAGCGGGGAGTGGAACCGACCTGGGGGGTGCGCGGTCGCGCACCGGGGGACCCCAGAGGGGGGTCGGGCGGGTCGGGGTTCCGGCGGGGGGAGGGGGGGGGGGGGGTAGCCATCGTCGTGGCTCAGAGGATAAGGATAGGGGCTAACTGATTACTTTAATTTGCCACACACGACAGAGCGTGTTGGCAACTGCAAATTAACTGCAAAGACTGGAGGGGACCTAAACCGTGGAGGAGGCCTATTGCCAATACAAAATTTGTAGCTAATGAATCTACCTACTTAAAAATATCTAAAGTCTACCTATCTAAGGGTCTAACAACCCTGCCACAAGCACGTGGACAGGGTTCCGCACCCGGAAGAGGTGGAGGGCTGGAGAATGCTGGCTGGTAGTCGTCCGAGGTCCGATGTCGAAGAAAGGATGTTAACTGTTAGAAAAAGATCTAACATTCAAAATATCCCGAAACATTTTCATAACGGCGCATGTCACAAAGGTCCTTTGCTGCTGCCGCGTTGACGCCGCATCAAATTTCTCCGGAACGGAAGCGCCCCGTGAAAACTCAGCTCGATCTTGGTTCGTGCTGTTAGTTGTTACGCTGAGATACCGCCAAAGATCTGGTCTGGAGAAGTGGTAGACACATTATTTTCGAAATAATAATTTAACCCCTATGTGGCAAGCTACTACGAGCCTAAAATAATAATTGGTATTTCAGTCATATTTATTTTATGAAGTTGTTGCGCTTAAAAAGGTGTGCTTTTTCGATTGTCTAGTTGATTTGCCTTCCTTACAGACATTTTATACTGCAGGACGGCAATAAATTTGTACACAGGCTGGTCGAGAATCTAGTAGGACGAGGTAAGCAAGCTTAGGGAAGGGTTTTCTTACATTTGCGTTTAATTTATGGTTTCGAAGGAAATTTTCTTGGACAATTTGGGAAATTTGCTCCAAGATAGGCCCATTTCGATTGCAGAAAACCATATTAATTAATAAGGAAAAAATGAAATGAAAAGAAGGGAAAATAAATATTGGTATCGGAAGAAGGCTACCGAACTTGGTAGGCATTGCCTACCTTGCCTACATGGGAGAACCGCCCCTGCTCGAATTCAACCTGGCTGTGGATGAAAAAAACAAACATATTTCTCAGGGATCACCGACATACAGCATGCAAACCACTTGAGTGCGAGACATCGGGATGCAGAGGCGGATCCAGGGGGGGGGGGGCAAAATGGGCAATTGCCCCCCCCCCAAACGAAAAGTCTGGGGCAAAAGTATGTTTTGCCACCCCCAAAGTTGGAGTAAAAGTTACCATTTGTATCTTTCAAAAATGCATTTTAGCTGTTTTTAGCAACCAAAAGTTGCTCCAAAAAATTACACATACAATTTGTGTATAATTAATAGCGAAGTAAAGCCGAGCGATTGTAATAGATCTGTTACGTTATGCTTCGGAAAGATGTTAATATAATATTTGCGTTGCCTTGTGACAAACCCTGACTGATGTAGCCGTCCAACTGTTGTCGGTACATGGTCAGTAGAGATCCAGGAAATCTTAAAAAATATGGTCCAGACTTCGTGCAGCACCATTCAAGAGATGTAGTGCACCGAGCTGCAATTGGTAACGCTTCGCTGTTATCAACGCTGGCCTTTAATCTACTCGCTGCAGGCTGAAATATCCCGATACTGGCAATGTATTCGGATTGCGAGCCTACGCACCATTGCTACACCTCTGTTGTCACTATCGTTATATTTTTCATCAAATGCCAGTATACGCAGATATGGATTTACTGCATCTCTTATGGCGTGTATTGCTATCTGACATTGTCTTGTCCTCCCATCCTTTCCATATATAGCGATTTCCTTTCAGTACGAGCACGTTGTATACAACTCCGCAAGAATGTGTTGTCTTACCATTGTCAGTAGGATAATCAAACGGCCGCTGACGAGCCGTCTCCAAAGATGAATTTGTAATACCTTCATTCGCAACGCTTTGGTTCTCCACAGCATGCGGACACGTGCATGACCGCCGGTCATGGCACAGAGCAGCTGCAGTCTGCTCTGATATTTTGTGACCCGCGCCCTTCAACCTACTCCGTCCTCTCATCCCAAATCGTCCTGGGTATGTACCCTACCAGCATGTACGGATGTTATAAATTGATGTTATTACAGCTGGAAATGTGCACTTTCTCGTTTTTCCACATTTTGCTGGAGACGATCCATATATACTGTTTTTTTCGGGCCTACCCTAACGCAAATAAACGCTGTGTAATTTACCCTGACGAGATTTAAGCTGACATTTTTGATCGTTTAATTTCATGTCAGCCAAAGCCCGGCTTACCCTGACATGAAGGAAATGCAGGAAGAAATCAAAAGGCGACCCATAAAATTTTACTCCCGTCCACATCGACGCGTTTTGTTCGCAGCTGAAGGCCACAAAGACTTACCACTGCCCTCCCCGCCCACTAGCTGGCAGAGGAGCGGGGTGTATTTGCGCATGTCGGGGGAGAGAGCCGGGTAGATTTTGGTTGATTGGTGAAGACGTAGGCGTTAGGCGCTTTTCCGTCCTTCGAATCACCCATTTCAACCGGCTGAGATTGGTGGTTGGATTTGAACAGGCTGAAGGATAGTCAGGGGTGGTGGATGGTCAGCTTCGGCTGGGCATATAGGGTGGGTGGGTTTCAGCAGGTCGGGGTGATCGGTGGATGACCTATGACAGCCCTAGGTACAGTGTTGGATATAAGTTTTTCTTGGGGAGGCAAATTCAGTGGCGTATTTCCAGCATGTTGTTGAGCAGGGGGGGGGGGGGGTAGCGGGCTTTCAGCGAAAAGTTGTTGACGGGGGGGGGGGGGGGCGACGGTACCAGGCCGTCAGCCGTCAGGGGCATTCCAGGACAGATCGACCAAGGGTTCATTCACACCGCCACATTTTTTATTTTGATGCAATTTTATCTATAGGGTTATCTGGTGCCCTGAAGCCGATTTGGGCATCGGCAGATCCCTAAGGTCAGCGGTTCTGAAGATATAGCCTCGTGCTTGTTTGCGAGGTCACGATGCAGGGTAATGTTTGGAGGCATTTAGTTCCAAAACCACTGAACATAATGTATCATATAGGCACAGCATCGTGACCGAAATGAACTGAGAAACATTTTGTTCATCTCCGATTTTCAAAACTTTGATTTTGATTTTTTGATGACGTCACATTTTGCCTATTTGTGCCCCTTCCCTTCTTTTTAAAAGAAATATTACCCCTTCCAGTCAAAAATGATTTTTTTTGTGTTTCATATTAAAGCTTTACTGTTTATCTAGAGATAGGAAAATATAAAAGGGTAATATTTCTTTTAAAAAGAAGAAGAATACTTCCATGTTTTTGCCAATACACCATTTTAAGGCATTTGCAGTAGAATACTGCCACTGACACTGCAGGTGGAGGGTGGTGGGGGTTAACGCGCGCCCCCTAATGTATTACGACCAAACCCCCTTAACTCCTCCCCCAAAAAATGAATGGTACAGATATGTTCAAAACAGTAGGTAATAAGCAATGCACATTATGCATCCATGAAGGTGTTGGACATATATATCCTACGTTACTTGTCGGAATACCCAATGCCATGCAAAAGTATCAACATGTCTTCAGTTCAGGCACGTAGCCTAGGGGGTTGGGGGCGGGCGGCCCCCCCCCCCCCCCCCTGGAGGCCAGAAGGGCCCTTTTCGGCGGCGGAGGACTATTTTCGGCGCGCTGCGCGCGCCGAAAAGGGCCGACGAGACCGCGCGAAGCGCGGTATAATGGACTCTTTACCACGCGAAGCTTGGTCTTTAGAGAGTTTAGAGCACTTCAGAGGCCCTTTAGGGCCACCAGGACCCACTCTGAAAGACCAGAGGTCCCCTTGGACGTTCAAAAGAGCCCTGTGCATGTCAGAGGGGCCCCTGGCCAGACCAAAAGGGACCCGAGTGGGTCAGAGGGCCCCTGCACACCTCCAATGGGCCCTTAGCCAGCCTGGGCAGATCAAGAGGCCCCTGAGCATGTCGGCAGGGCGACAAAGCAGCCAGCACAGTCCCTTGGAAGGTCATATGGCCCCTGAGCAGGTTGGAGGGCCCTTGTACAGACCCCAGAGGGCCCCTGATAAGTGCAAAGGGCCCCCGTGCAGGTCAGAGGGGCCCCTGACCAGACCGAGAGGGCCCCTGGGCGGGTAAAAAGGACCCCTGAACATGCCGAATTGGCCCCTAGCCAGCACGGAGGGGACCCAGGGCAGTTGGGAGGGCCCCTTGAACATATCGGCAGGGCGACAAAGCAGCCAGCGAAGTCGGACCAGAAGAGTCGCTGGGCAGATTGGAGGGGCTCCTGGGCAAGTCAGAGGGGCTCCTGGGTAAGTCAGAGGGGCTCCTGGCTAGACCGAAACGGTCCCTGGGCCGGTCGGAATGGCCCTTGAACATGCCGGACGAGTTCCTAGCAAGGCTGGAGGTGCCCCTGAGCAGGTCGGAGTGGCCCCTGAGCATGTCGACAGGGTGACAAAGCAGCCAGTTCCCGGCCAGGTCGGAAGGACCTCTGAATAGGCCAAATGTGCCCCTTGACAGACAAGAGGGGCTTCTAGAAAGGTCAGAGGAGTCCCTGGTCAGACCGGAAGGGCCCAAAGCACGTAGAGATCCCAGATGAAGATTACATACAAAGAGTACTTACTCCACAAGAACATGATTAAAATCGGATCTTTCGGGTATATTGTAACACCCTTCGTCAGCGATTACGAGGCATTCGGTAACAGGTCATGGCTCGTCTTTAAGACATAAAGACATACAAGAAAGAAAAGTGCAGCAAAGAGCCTCTTGGGCCCATCCGAGGTTGCACCCCACCCCACCCCCCCCCCCCCCCCTCCACCAGTCTCGCCCCTTCAAATCACCTTACTCTACCTGCATAAAAGAAAATCCCTTCTCTGTAAAGTATTTATCTAATCTAATTTTGAAGGAAGCAAGTGTCACTGCATCAGCGACGTCCCCTGGTAGCATATTCCAATGTCCTACAACCCTTCTACTGAAAAATGACTGTCGTAGCCTATTCCTACTTTGTTTCATAATGAGTTTATGCTGATGACCTCTACCTCGATTTTCCCTATTGAACTCAAACATACCCTTTAAATATCCAGAATGCTGACTATTTACAAATTTGAAGACTTCAATTAGATCTCCTCTTAGCCTTCTATATCTAAGTAAAAACATACCCAATTTCTTTAATCTATCTTCATAAGGTAAACTACCAAGACAATTAACCATTTTTGTTGCCCTTTTTTGAACTCTTTCTAACAACCAGCAATCTTTCTCATATGTTGGAGACCAGGCTTGTGCACAATACTCCAAATGTGGTCTAACGTATGCACAATACAGTTTTGTTATTACCTTTTCACTCTTGTAGGAAACATTTCTGTTGATGGCCCCTAGCATTCTAAGTGCCTTTTTCCTAGCTTCTACAACCTGGTCTGACGCTGATAGTCTATTGTTTACCACGACACCTAAATCTCTTTCCTTTTCAATCTGCTCCATTTTCTGCCCACCCATTTCATACCTATGTTTACTGCTAACCCGTCCAGCGTGCATAATCTTACATTTACTCAAATTGAATTTCATCTGCCATGCTTCAGACCACTCAACTAGCTTGTCCAGATCTGATTGAAAAACATCCTGATCATGTTTTCCTCTAATAATCCTGACAACTTTTAGATCGTCTGCAAATTTCAAGACTTTGCTGTCTATACTGTTCTCAATTGCATTCACAAATATTATAAAAAGCAATGGGCCCAGGACTGAGCCCTGTGGAACCGCACTGAGAACCTCCTTCCATTGTGATTGGCACCCATTTAATATAACCCTTTGCTGGCGTCCTGAAAGCCACGTTTCTATCCAATCCAGAATCTTGCCCCTGATCCCATGAATTTTAAGTTGCAACCCCAGTCTTGTATGGGGGACTTTGTCAAATGCTTTACTGAAATCAAGAAAAGCTACATCTAGCTGTTTACCCTGATCAAAGCTATCTGTTGCAACATCCAAAAACTCCAGAAGATTAGTTAAACAAGAACGGCCCTTCCTAAAGCCATGCTGTGTATCCTTGATGAGTTCATTTTGCTCCAAGAATTCAACAATCTTATCTTTGATGATTGATTCAAGCACCTTGCAGACTAATGAGGTCAGACTAACCGGTCTATAGTTTTCCTCTTTACTTCTATCTCCCTTTTTATGAATAGGAACAACATTTGCTCTTTTCCAATCAAGTGGAATTTTACTATCTGCGAGTGATTTAGAAAATATTATGGCTAATGGAACCGACAACTCCCTTTCAGATTCTCATAAAAGTCTAGCATGGATTTCATCAGGTCCTTCTGCCTTGTTAGGCCTTACTTTCTTTAGATATTCTAGAACAAGTTCACTACTTATGCCACCTAGCTCTCCTATAGTCTCCTCTGTCTCTGGCTCAGGCTGAAGTGCTGCAATACTACTCTGGTCCTCGATAGTAAAGACAGATTGAAACTGATCATTAAGCACTTCAACCATTTCACTGTCCTTGCTAACTAACACATCATCTACCTTAAATGGACCTATATTTTTGGAAACTGTACTGAACTTATAAAAACTGAAGAACTTCTTACTATCTGCAGACGAGCAATAACAGGTTACCGAATGCCTCTTAATCGCTAAAGAAGGATGTTACAATATGGCCGAAAGCTCCGATTTTTTGTATTGTAGAGTAAGCTCTCTTTGTATTTAACCCTCCCCCGGGAAGGGGGGGTGGGCGGTGTCACCACTCGTTTTTTTCTTCTTCTCTGGAATAACTCGCGTAGTTTTCAACCGATTGCAATGGAACTTTCAGTACCCTACTTTTGAACAATTTGCCACATACTCTAAACAAAATTAACTTCTAACCCACATGACTCGTGACCTATGACCTGTTTCTCAAGGTCATGTCAGGCGCAACTGGCGTCCCGTAGTATCGATGAATGTAACTTGTGCAGTTTCCGAGTGTTTGTTGTTCAGGAACATATTTACAGGTGACAGTTGTGATTTCCACTGACATTGTTACCTCGGTTGACATCTGAAAAGGTCAACCGAGGTCATTGACCTCCGATGACCTCATATTACTTTTGTTTTGCTTCTGGCGATTTCTAGGACATTTTGTGACGCTGATTTCAAATCTGGGATCCATTTTACATAATTATATGCTCCACTGGGGTCATGCAATTCCACAGGTCAACCGAGGTCACTGACCTCAGATGACCTGACATGACCTTTTTGGAATATGGCAGTTTCTAGGACATTTTGCGACGCTGATTGCAAATTTGGCACCCATTAAGCATTATGATATGCCTATTCACGATTCTAGCTCGCTTAAAATCAATGTATACGCATTGAAATTTTGATGACTTTTGGGTCATTGACATGACCTCAGAGATCACATAATGACCCAAGACCTTCACATTGGGTATCAGCGTCTTTGTCTAGTCACAAGCAACACGCTCGTGTTTGAATCGAAGTTCCAGCTCAATTAGGAGCGAAACGTTAAGGGGGTCGTACCCCTCCTACCCGAACACGTAGTGATTTTGTCCAACCAGGGGGAGGGTAATGTATATTACCCACTCCACATCATGTCTTTTCGCGGATACAGATCACGTCCCCCCGAAACCCCAAAATGCAGTGCAAGTGGCGATATTCTACTGCAAATGCCCTTAAAATATTGTATTGGCAAAAAACTGACGTATTCAAAAAAAAAAAAAAATATTTTTAGAAATATTACCTGTTTTTTCTTCATATCACGAGATAAATAGTGAACCTTTAATATGAAACCAAAACAATTGCCATTTTTACGGGGAAGGGGCAAAGGCACAAACAATAAAACAGATGTTACGTCATCCAAAAATCCAACTTAAAATTGTGAAAATCGGAGATAATCAAAATGTTGCCCAGTTAATTGCAGTCATGACGATATGTATATATGATGCATTATATTATGTTCAGTGGTTTTGGAGTTACAGTCCTCCAAAGATTACCCTGCTGCGTGACCTTGCAAAAATGCCCGAGGCCATATCTCGAGAACCGTTGACCTTAAGGGTCTGGCGATGCCACCATAGACTTCAGGGCACAAGAGAACCCTATAGCCTCGGCCTCGGCCCCTCAGCCCAACTCCTATGATAGGTATCGACATACAACTTACAGTACCTTATGCTGCATTAATTCTACGTCTTTTCACAAAAGTTCAATGAAATTGATGTAGCACTTTGGGAGATCATGACGTTTTAATGACGTCATGTCACGCTATTTTTGGTCGAAAAACGATAAATGTTTGACAAATCGTGGAAAATTGATTTTTGAAGCAGATTGTAAATAAAAAATGTCCAAAGAAAGGAAATGGCATTCTCTTCAAAACTGCTATATCAGATTTGCGAAAGTTTGGGTTTTTGACTCCCAAAAATAAAAATATAAAACTTTCCAGAAAACTTTTCACATTTTTTTCTTTCTTGAAGATATGAAAAATGGAATATATCTGAGTGAACCAGGTATGGACGATACCCAAATAAAATTTCAAAGCAATATCTTAATTGACTTATGGCTCCGTAAGTATAAGTAACTCATGACGTCATTTTTTAAGTTACGTTTTTTTGGCTTTTATTGACCAGATACAGACAAATAAATGCCGCCACTGTTTTTCTGAGACAAAACATGTCTAGAGACATGCCTTTTTTATTTAGATGAATCAATTTCAAATGTATTCTTTATGTGACCTGACCTTGACCATATATGGTGTCAGGTTGTGAAATGGCTGCTACTATCAAATTCTACGTGTAAAATAACCTGCGTAGACCTCTTGCCAAAAGTGACTTTTTGTGACCTGATATTGACCTTGACCATTGCTTACAATTTCAATTTTTCCTAATGCGGGAGATGCATTATACATTTGAGAGTACTTTGTGCGATAATAGTCTCAATCTAAGGCTTTGAATAGAAAGTATAACCCCAAAACTAAAATACCTTAAGTTTGACTTTTGACCTGGCCGTGTCCTGAGATGTGACCTTATTTTGAAAATGTCTCGTAAAAGTTAGATGCGGCTCATTGAGAGCTTTCAATTGCGGCCTTGCGCGTCTCGCTGCGGTTGTTGGTTCGGAATATAACGAAGGGGCAGAATCTGCCCCCCCCCCGCCTACCCAGCGTGTTCGACCGAATACCCCAGCGGGGCGGGTTAATTTGTCTTTTTAAATCAGAAAATATATCACATTTTGGGCGAATTTGGGCCGTTTGGGGCATGTCAGCTTGCCCCCCCCCCCCCTGCTGGATCTGCTAGTGGCCATAAACTAAGACAAGCTACTTGGAAATCCCGTGAACGCTTAACATTTTCAACGGAAGTTTTATACGTTGCTATTTTCTGAAGTTGTCTTTCCAAACTTATGACGGATCGTTTCGCGTAAAGCCCCTCCACACTCCATAGTCTACACATTAGTGAATGTGAATTACCTCGAATTGATGTGTTTCCAATGTAATATGTCACAAACGTGAGCAATCGGGACAACGTAAAATGTTGAGGGCCAGATGTTCCGCGTTGCCTCTTATTGATTGTGTTGCTGTTGGGACCTTCAAGGTGCCTTGTGCGTGCATCTAAAATGGTCAACCCACGCACAGACGGGGTTCGCACCAAGTTCGAACTGACGGGGGTGGATACGTGTGAGCGTGTATGCGTGTGTGGGCGTGTATATACATACCTACTTACTGTTTATCCGTACCTACTGACATGTGCTTTGTCCCCATGTAGGGATGTCTGAATACATTGATTGAATAATTGATAGTGGGGGAAGAAATATATATTTAGAGCACTAATTACTGCAGCAGTTTGCACTGACAGTTTGCACTAAAATTGCACTAAAAAGAGTGCACTAAAATTATATTAACGACTGTAGCCTTGGTTTCAATCAGGGGCGCAGCCAGGGGGGGGGGGCACAGGGGGCACGTGCCCCCCCCCATTGGGTCGAGGGGCCCGAAGGGCCCCTCGGCCCAATGGGAGAAGGCCTCGGCCCCTCAGCCCAACTCCTATGACAGGTATCGACGTACAACTTACAGTACCTTATGCTGCATTAATTCTACGTCTTTTTACAAAGTTCAATGAAATTGATGTAGCACTTTGGGAGATCATGACGTTTTAATGACGTCATGTCACGCCATTTTTGGTCGAAAAACGATAAATGTTTTACAAATCGTAGAAAATCGAGTTTTGAAGCAGATTGTAAATGAAAAACGTCAAAAGAAAGGAAATGGCATTCTCTTCAAAACTTCTATCTCAGATTTGCGAAAGTTTGGGTTTTTGACTCCTAAAAATAAAAACATAAAATTTTCCAGAAAACTTTTCACATTTTTCTTTCTTGAAGATATGAAAAACGGAATATATCTGAGTGAACCAGGTATGGACGATACCCAAACAAAATTTCAAAGCAATATCTTAATTGACTTATGGCTCCGTAAGCATAAGTAACTCATGACGTCATTTTTTTAAGTTACGTTTTTTTGGCTTTTATTGACCAGATACAGACAAATAAATGCCACCACTGTTTTTCTGAGACAAAACTGGTCTAGAGACATGCCTTTTTTATTTAGATGAATCAATGAAAATTTTTGACCTTATGTGACCTGACCTTGGCCATATATGGTGTCAGGTTGTGAAAATGGCTGCTACTATCAAATTCTACGTGTAAAATAACCTTCGTAGACGTCTTGCCAAAAGTGACCTTTTGTGAGCTGACCTTAACCTTTGCTTACAATTTCACTTTTTCCTAATGCGGGAGATGTATTATATCTTTGAGAGTACTTTGTGCGATAAGAGTCTCAATCTAAGGCTTTGGATGGAAAGTATGGCCCAAAAACTAAAATACCTTAATTTTGACTTTTGACCTGGCCGTGTCCTGAGATGTGACCTTATTTTGAAGATGTCTCGTAAACGTTAGATGCGGCTCATTGAGAGCTTTCGATTACGGCCTTGCGCGTCTCGCTGCGGTTATTGGTTCGGAATATAACGAAAGGGCAGAATCTGCCCTGCCCCCCCCCCCCCCCCCCCAGCGTGTTCGACCGAATACCCCAGCGGGGCGCGGGTTAATTTGTCTTATTAAATCAGAAAATATGTCAAATTTTGGGCGAATTTGGGCGGTTTGGGGCATGTCAGCTTGCCCCCCCCCCCCCCCTGCTGGATCTGCCAGTGGCCATAAACTAAGACAAGCTACTTGAAAATCCCGTGAGCGCTTAACATTTTCAATGGAAGTTTTATACGTTGCTATTTTCTGAAGTTGTCTTTCCAAACTTACGACGGATCGTTTCAGCCCCTCCGCACTCCATAGTCTACACATTAGTGACTGTGAATTACCTCGAATTTATGTGTTTCCAATGTAATATGTCACAAACGTGAGCAATCGGGACAACGTAAAATGTTGAGGGCCAGACGTTCCGCGTTGCCTCTTATTGATTGTGTTGCTGCTGGGACCTTCAAGGTGCCTTGTGCGTGCATCTAAAATGGTTAACCCACGCACAGACGGTTCGCACCAAGTTCGAACCGACGGGGGGTGGATACCCGCCCTACAAAATTTCCAAAGTCATGCAACGTATAGCGACAAACAGAAACAGGCTAGATAGCTCGAAACAAACAGGCGCCAATGATAGTACTAAGTCATTATTTTAGGCCAGGTCATTTAGGCCATTGAGGTCACCAGAGGTCAACAAAGGTAAAATGTAGGCTATAAATGGGTGTCCTTACCAAAACCCGTCTATATCTCGAGAACAAAAAGAGGTAGCGACACGCGAAAAAAACGTCCGAAATATTACTGGTGGATCCAGGGGGCAAATGCCCCCCCCCCCCCGCAGGAATCTGGGAGGGGGGGGGGGCATTCAATACAAGTATGCCCCCCCCCCCCGCGCGTTCCCAATTCATCGTAAAATCGTCTTCGCAGCAGTCAAAATCCAGCTATCCACAGTCAAAAACCGGAAAATTTCTCGCCGCTTTGCGGCATGACACAACTTTCGCAACAGCTTATACAGATTTGGAAAATGGGAAAATGAATTCCATTAGGTAAGTGTCTGGCAGAGGCTCTCCTTGGCGATAATTGCTGGCACTGGCGGGTCCAATGGGCATCAGCGACAAATGCCCTCCCCCCCCTCCACAGGAATCTGAGAGGGGAATTCAATACAAGTATGCCCCCCCTCCCCGCGCGTTCCCTGCACTGAACGTGAAAAACAATGATCCTATGAGAAAACTTCATGAAAACGAAAGTATTTTTCTCTCGAGTGATTGAATTTGAAGTTTGTATGTCTCCCTTTTGTAATGATAGAGAAAACAGCGCACCTGATGCCATTCAAGCAACCCCGACTGGAAAATTTCGCGCCGCTTCGCGGCATGACACAACTTTCGCAATTACTTATACAAATTTGGAAAATGGGAAAGTGAATTCCATTAGGTAATTGTCTGGCAGAGGCTCTCCTTGGCGGTTATTGCTGGTACTGGCGGATCCAGGGGGCATCAGCGATAAATACCCCCCCCTCTTCCACAGGAATCTTAGAGGGGCATTCAATACAAGCATGCCCCCCGCACGTTCCCTGCACTGAACGTGAAAAACAATGATGTTAGGAGAAAACTTCATGAAAACGGATTTTTCTTTTCTTTTCTCGAGTGATTGAATTTGAAGTTTGTATGTATCCCTTTCTTTCAATGATAGATAAAACAGCGCACCTGATGCAATTCAAGCAGCCCCGGTGACACTTAACCCGCACCCCGCTGGAGGGGGGGGGGGGGGGGGGGGGGGGGGGGGCAGAATCAGCCCCCTCACGGATTTTCTCAATAATTTCTAAACTATGATAGATATCAACTTTCTATGATAAACTATGATAGATATCAAACTTTCAGTACATTTCTGCATTAATTATACGCCTTCTCACCCAAAGTTCAATTAAATTGATGCAGTATTGAGGGAAATAATGACGTTTTAATGACGCCATGTCATGCCATTTTTGGCGAAAAAACGATAAATGTTTGAACAATTATAGAAAATAAAGTTTTGAAGCAAATTGCAAATACAAACGTCAAAAGAAAATAAATCACATTTTCTTCAAAATGGCTATCTCGAATATTATAAATTTTGTGTTTTGACCGTCCAAAATAGGAAAAACGTTTTTCGGAGAAAACAAAACAATTTTTTTTGTTGTGAATTTGAAAAGTGAATTTCTTAGCTCGAATACCAAAGTAAGGCGACCGGCCCAAATATGCGGGGAAAAATGGGGGTACCTTATTGCCACAAAAAGATGCCCCACGGAGAGAGGCTGGATCCGCCAGTGCGAAAGATAATTTAATTTGTTGTCACTCAGGCTTCATCAGATTTGATCTCGGGTCAATAGCTAGCTCAGGGAAGGCCATCGAATGTGAAACATTCTCAAAATAGCGGAATTGTTTTTAGGGAATAACTTTTGATATACGCATGATAGAGTGATACTTACAGTTTTCACCATTGTGGTTATCTGTCGAGACACATCGAATGGTATATCGGATGATCATGACCTAGTTATTTCATATTCGAAAATTGGCCTGTCCTGTGCTCAGGTCAAGGCAGATCAAGTTCAAATTTTACATAAATCAACGTGTCTCGACGAGCGAAGCATATTGTTGATAACTCCATTACTCTGATTTGTATCTACCTTCATTTGGCAAAGAGTTATTGAATAAAACAAACACGTAACCTCTTGGGTCACCTGAGATGACTCGTATAGGTCACATAACAAAAATGTGACTTGGATCTTTGCATTTGGCACAAGAATTGTGTAGGCACCTGGTGAAAACCGGTCAAATTTAAGTGTTTTCTGTAGACTTCTACGTGTGTTTATTTTCTCCATTTACTTATAATGGAGGTTTATCAAATCGAATTGACCTTCGGTCACCGATATTACAAATTCGAGATATACGAATTGTAGGTACTTATGGGCTATGGCCTAAATGAGTCCTGTGAGTTTCAAACCGCTCGGTCAATCACTTTGGCACGACCAAAAACTTACAAAAACTTGCTTGGAGGTGGGATCACTTAACGTGACTTGTTGACCTGACCTGAGATGACTCGAGATAAATAATGGCACACAATTTTGGTGATTGTTCCCCAAAGAGTTACGTCAAGTTTGGCGGCGCAGCGTGTCGACGTTTTAAAATATTTACGACACCCTCAGGGGACGGATATCCGCCCCCCCCCCCCCAAGTCGGTGCGAGTGGGAATACTTCACAACATGGTGCCAACAGGGATCAGTTGCCGCATTTTTGGGGGATCAGACTAAGAACTTATCAGTCAATCTACGCATAGGTTCTGTTTGGCATGGGCCGGTCCGACGTTTTTTTTGCGGATGCTGTGCCTCCCCCCCCCCACCCCCCCCCCCCCCCTTGACGAAGGTCTGTCTGCGCCCCTGGATCTGACCTTAGGTCACCGATATTATAAATCCAAGATAAACGAATTGTAGGTACGTATTACCTTATTAAGTCCTGTGAGTTTGAAACCGCTCGGTCAATCACTTTGGCACGACTTTCAAAAACTTGCTTGGAGGTGGGGTCACTTAACTTTCAAAAACTTGCTTGGAGGTGGGTTCACTTAACAGGACCTGTTGACCTGACCTGAGATGACTCGAGATATACAATTACACAAAATGTGGATAATTGATGCGCAAAGAGCTATGCCAAGTTTGGTGGCGCTACACACCGCCGTTTTCCCAATATTGACGAAAACCTCTGATGGGCGGATATCCGCACCCCATGTCGGTGCGCGTGTTAATACTTCACATGGTGCCAAAGGGAGTCAGTTGCCGCACATTATTTTGTATCAGACTACGTACTTATCAGTCAATCTACGCATGGGGTCTGTTCAACATGGGTCTGTCCGACGTTTTTTTTTTGTTTGCGATAATTTAGGACCCTGCAAAATATAGAGGTATAAATCCGAGGAGATACCATTTCGCTTTTTTGTGGGTGGGGGGGGGGCCTTTGGCCTTTGGCCGAGGGGCCCTCTGCGGATGCCGTGCCCCTCCCTTGCCGAAGGTCTGGCTGCGCCCCTGCACTTAGCCCCTTTTCCTTGCTGATCGCCAATGTTCTCGCCATTAGAACACAGATAGTCTATATCGATGTTTCAATTTCCATCAAAGCTACACCATCAGGATACAACAAAAACCAACCTTATATAGTCGTTGCCGCTACGTTTTCTTTCATGGGTTGCAATTTCACGGCATGCTGAGCACTTCACAAAAGATGCTGCCGGCCTATGTACGATAACGCGCAAGATTGTGTGTACTGTGCGACCCAATCAGCACAGAAGCTTAGCGTCAGAAATGACGCACTCGCCTCAGCACGTTTCCCCACTGTGGTAAGCACCGCACATATGCGCCGGAATTGAAACACCACTATGTTTGTAAGATGCAACCATGTGAAGCTAAAATGCTTCCATATCTTTAACATCCGGCGAGATCAGAAAAAAGTGTTCATTCCCCTGGTGGTGAGGGAGGGAACTACCCAAATCGGTTAATTCGCTGTTAGGCTAAGCTGGGCTTAGGCTGACATGCTCCAAAGTCAGAATAAACCCGGATCTGGACGTTTCCTATCAAAATACACTAGTTTTGATTTAGAGTGACAAAATGGTTAGTGTAAATTAAATATTATTGGCAATCGGGCTTAGGCTGACAAAATGTTAGCCTAAACCCGGTCGCCGAGTACTATCACATCCTGCCAGCTGCCACTGGATCAGCATGCATCTTGTTTGTGCGCTTTACCGATTAACGCCAACCGTCACCAAACACATGGAAAGAGTGAAATTGGAACCTCAAACGCTTTCCAGCCGGGAGAGTGATACCAGTTGTGGTACGAAGAGTTTCATGCCAAATCCTTCGTTGAATATTTCACATAAATACATTCATATATACTTTCGCTGAAGATAACGTTTTAGCTCTGGTTGTATTTCGTCTTTGATAAAGATATTCCTAGCCTTTATGTCAATTGGGATATTCAGTTTTGTTAAAGGGCTAACGTTCTAATGATCATCGTTTTCACCTTCGAGCATCTGAATCACTTACGACTCTTGGTGACGACGTGGCAGTAAGTGACATCCAGATCGCGGAAAGGCTCATATTCGTGATGGTAGCAAAGCTCCGTGTATGTGTTACAAGTCCGTCGTATTTTGATAATTTAGTGACTGAAGCGAGCGAGCGAGATAATTTGAAGCACTTTAAATTATCGTACGAACGCTAAGGGGGCGTAATAAACGAGTGGTTAAGACGTCTGGGGAGCCCGGGTTTCGAACCCCGGTAGAGCTATGGCCCCTGGGCGCTGATATGACTAATGTGTTCGCTGGCGAGTCCATAGGAGTTGGCGACCAAGTGGGTCGTCAATTCTTTTATAAAAAAGGAAAAGTATCGTACGAACGCCAAATGTATAACCGTATTTTCTTGAGGTGATATGTTATTCCACGTTATGGTTATCCAGATTTGTTCACACGGGTCATTTGGTCGTCTTATGATACTATTCCTATGTAGCAAAAGTGAAATTAGGTTACAAACCTGACCCGGTAAGCAACAGGCTAGCGTTCCGCGCATTTGCCGCTCGTTGGTGCACGGAGAGCTGTGACAAAACGATATCGGAGACACCAAACGTCCTCGTTTGAAGCAGGCTCATTCCTACCTTTGGGTAAAGAAATAACACTTTAATTTCGATGTCCGTTTAATATCATTTCAAGAACTTGCGTCAGCATATTGATAAAGTATTTTATATATGCTTAGGCGTTACTTTTTTACATCCTATCGTTTGTGTGGTACCGTTAGGACACGGCCGTCTCCAAAACAGGTGCTTGTCAGTTATCGGCTCTCGACGTCAGTCTGCAACGAAATGTGTGTATATGAAGGCCAGGTACGTAGCCAAGGGGTGGGGGTGGGGGGTGGGGGGCACGGGGTCCATGCCCCCCCCCCCCCCCCCCCAGAGCAAAACAAATTTATACTAGATACAATGAGATTATCTGATGACCCGACACTACCCCCCCCCCCCCCTCGGTCAACAACATTGATACAAATCCTGGCTACGAGCCTGCTGAAGGCCAAAAAGTTTTGCCGCCCCTCCAAACTGAGCGGCTGGATCCGCCCCTGTCGGGATGGTAGCGGCAGGAACGGATGCAGCTTGTCGTAGCCCCATAGAAGTAATCAAACCCGTCATCAGTGGCGTCCGGGTCACCAGTGTACCACTTCTGCGTCCAGAAGGTGGAAGTCGAGCCGCCCAGCATTTGAAACTTGCCGTCAATGTAGCGAATATTCATCCAGACGCGGCTGTCAACGTTGTTGACCAGAAAGGACCTAATGTTGAAAACAAATGAACCATTACGATAAATGTTTTCAAAAATTGAGGGTCGCAATCACTAACTAGGCCGTCGTTGGGTGCGTAAGTTAACTGCTAATTTGGTTACCTTTTTATTCAATGTTTGTTGATTGTTAAAGGAAATAGTTCACCTTGGGATTTTTTACCAAACACGATTTGATTATATTTGTTAATACAATTTCTTTTTATATTGTCAAAAATGGCTTTATATCGCGCCGATTCAGGACAGAAGGCCGTAAATTTGTATTGTTTATCAAAACTATATGCATACTCTCTGAGTCAGAGTCCTGACGTCACGCGAATGTAAAAAATGGTTCAGCCAATCAGATTCGAAAGTAGTCGCGTAAGGATAGACTAGCATTGGAGATGTGCCAACCGGCGGCCGGCGGTTCGCTTGCCAGCACTAGCTGCAAGCTGATTGGCTGATGGTATAGCCTCTGCCCGGGCTAGAACCAGTACAAAATTCTTTCGCCAGCACCACATTCCTTCGCCAAAAAAAAATATATATATTCGGCTGGAGAGTCTTTTCAGTCAAGAAAACTTGCAGATAGGGGTTTTCCAGCACGGGCTACAAAACTGCTATCTCAGTTTAAAACTAATGTTGAAGGTGAACTGTTTCCTTTAAGGATAGTAGGGCACACAATCACAATAGACAGAGTGAATCAATCGCAATAGACAATCACAATAGACAACATATTTCCCATACCATTTCGTCCAAAAGCACTATGAGAGAAGTCCGGATTTTGGTTGGGACCGAAATTCGTTACCAAGTACTTGAGAGTACCGACCGTTATAAGCGGGAACGCTTATCAACTATAGCTTGAAATATCTTTCGGTAGGAATGTTTATACGCAAAATGTGATCAATTTACAATATATTTTGGTCTCGTCTGTCGATTTCAAGTACCAACTCCATTTGTGTAGGAAAATGTAAATATTTCCCTTTAAGACTTCTAACCAGCATTACGTAGGCTATCAATGCCAACATTAGGTCTACTTAACACGTCGTCAAGGACTAATTTGCATAGGTAGGCACCGTTACTTCAAAATGTAACTTCGCTACTCGTTACTCCAAAGAAGTAACTCGTTACTCGTTACTCCATTACATCGTCAGCAAATGTAACGGAAGTTACAGTTACTCCATTACTTTTGTAAAACGAAGTGATATCAATTCCGACAGAATGAAGATAGAGAAGTGAAACCGGTACTAATGTGTTTGTCTCGTCGAGACATGTCTCCCAATATGCAGCATGCCCATCTTGGGTCACCACTTGACCTTGACCTGATGTCAAATTTATAAGTTGACCTAAACTGGTCAACATGAATATATGTCGCAGCGCCATGGCGTGACGAACACGATGGCGTACAAAATATTGCCTTATCTTTATTAAGTAAAAAGTTATTTGCGAAAACCCGTTTTGCCATAAATAACATTTTTGACCTTTGATCACCTCTGGAGCCTAAACTATTGACCTGATATACAATTTGAGGACACCATGTCGATTGCATATTTCAAGAACTTTCGATGGATTTTTTGTTTGTGCCTAGCTATCATAGTTTTCGAGATGTTTTGGGGTTTCTCGAGCAAAGTTCTACAATTGTATTTTTTCATATTTGACCCCATTTGACCTTGCAGATATTGACCTAGGGTCATGCAAATTTCGCAAAACAGAGTTCCCTACAGAACCTCCCTACCCTACGAATTGCGTTATTGTAGTTCTTATGGAGGGTGATATCTTAGGAGGGAGGGGGGGGGGGGAAATCGCCCCCTCTCCAGTACGTGTAATTATCAGAGGCTCGCTACTCGTTACTTGAAGCTCGCCTTTATCATAAACTAGTGCCGCCAGGTTGCCGCCGGCCTATATCGGCTGACGAACAATGTCAACGTTTCGCGACGTCGGGATCAGGAGACAGCTGCCCTTGTCGCAGTCTTTGCGCATTGCGGCGCATTAACCCTATTCCCTGCGGGAAGCAGATTCTGCCCCCCCCCCCCCCGGTGGTTTTCACTTGCCGCTTCTAAACCGTTCAGTCTAGCGTCCTGAAACTTTGTGACTTTTCCCGAACTTGAATGGCGCGTGTTGTGTCAAAATTTTGAAAAAACCAATCTTGCAGAGGCGGTTCCAGGCTCCTGTTTTGGGGAGGGTGTTACGAATGCGGTTTTGCGGCGCATACTTCCTTCGTGGTTTGCAGTGCAATAAATGCATCAGAAACAATTTCAATGCAATATGCATCATAGATACTGGGATTGTACATATTTTGGGGGCAGAGGCGCACTCAGGATAAAAAAATGGGAGGCGATACCCACCCCCAAATTAGGTCCAACTTCAAATTAGTAAGATGATAAAATCGTTACGCGCATGGTGCCCCCATGCTTTTTCCCTGTATCCGCCTATGCGCAATATATCAAATTTAACAAATTAAAGCATATAATGCCCACATGTGATGTTCATGTCGTCCCAAACAATCACGAACAGCACATTTTTTCTTCAGAAAATCCCCCCATTTTACATTCCCTGAATACGCTTATGATTTTTTTGTTGTCTTTTGATATATTAAAGAGCAGTATATTTGAAGCTCAAAGACGTTTGGCACATCAAAATCGGTCGAGCCGCATGGCCGCAATGACCTTGAAAAGAAAATACAAAATCGGAATTTTTGCCCCCTGGCCCCCCATTTTAAAACAAAACAAAAATTTCAGAGCCCAACAAGAGAGATCTTGTCACGACGAATCGAATGGCGCTTTCCCATCGAAATCGACGGAGCGGTTCTCGAGATCTCTGGGGGGGGGGGGGGGGGGGGGGCAGAATCTCCCCCCCGCAGGTTAACGTAATTCTGGCCGCCCGCAGGGAATAGGGTTAACCCGCGCCGTGCCGGTGCTCGGCGCCACCTTCGCCGTGCCGGGGGGGGGGGGCGTTTCGACGCCCCCCCTTCTAACTCTGCTCCTAGGCAACGTAGCGCAAAACGAAAAACAGTGTTGGAAAGCTCGTCAAAAATGATTTAGAAACTACTTCAGTCATTTTTTTCGCTCAGGTTATTATTGAGGTCACCAGAGGTCATCATAGGTCAAATTTTCCCGTTTTAGGTAACTTGATCATGAAATCCCACGATATCTCGGGAACTATGATAGCTAGGACGAAACCGAAAAAAGCAATAGATAGCTCTTGAAACGCTCCAGTAACGTTTTACCGTCACATTTGAGTTCAGGTCAATACTTGAGGCTCCAGAGGTCATCAAAGGTCAAAATGGCTGTTATCTTGGAAAAAAGTTTTTCGCGAATAACTTTTTTGCTGTTCAAGATAGAGCATTGATTGTGGCTCCATCGTGTTTCCATCGGCAAGGCGCATCGAAAAATATACATCTTGACCATGGAAAGTTAATTAAAAAATTTGACCTCAGGTGAAGGTCACATGGTGACCAAGTCGGTCACGGTGGGTCATGTTGCATATGAGTCGATGCGTCTTGACGAGAAAATCACATTCGTGCCTTCTTCAAGTTTATATCTCTCTTCGATCAAAAGTTATTGGCAAAAAAGTGTATGTGACCTCATGTGACCTCGGATGACCTTGTGGGGGGTAAAATAAACCAAAATAGTATCTTGGTAATGAAGAATGGTCTATTACTACATGATCTTGAAGAAAAAACGTTGATTGGATGCGTTTACATGGAAAGCAAAGCATTTCAATATTTCCCCATTGACTTATAATGGGGAAGGTCACGTGATCGATCAGACCTTAGGTCACCGAATAAAAAAATCCGAGATTGCAAATTGTAGGTAATGATATCCTTATCAAACTCTAAAAGTTTAAAAGTGATCACCCGGAAACTGTAGACGTGGCACGACCACAAACTTTTTCTGAGGTTGGGTCACGTGACCTGACCTGGTGACCTGACCTGATAAGACCTGAAACTTTTGGTTTCACAAAAGTTGTAAAAATGTTCAGCGGACAGGTACTGAAAAGTTCAGCTACCTGGCTTCAACGGTTTTTTAGCTATTGGCAAAAAACGGAGGGGGGGGGGCGTCTAAACGCCCCCCCCCCCCCCGGCACGGCGCGGGTTAAGCAGCAGGAACAGGGACGATATTTGGCAGCCCTTTACGCTATATGTCATTCGATTTTCGTACGTGTGTAAGGCATTGATTGTGCTGGTGCAAATACACCCGGGCGTGAAGAGAAACAGGTCTAGGAAAAAGGTAACGGAGTAACGAACTAAACAGTAACGAAGTAACGGACCACAAAAGTAACTTCCGGTACTCGGTCCGTTACTGTACAATGCTAATTTATGAATAACTTAAACCATAATTCATGTACTAAATTATCATGACACAGGTACAGGAATCGTAATGACAAAAACTAGTCCAATAACAAAGTCAAGTGATAAGGGTTTAATATTTTACTCACAGTCCATTTTTAGCTGAAGAGTTGTTGAGTTTGTACTTATATGCAAGGTATAATGTGGTTCTACGCTTTGGAAAAAACTATGACCTCTGTCTGTTACACACCGCCCTGTTTTACACACCGACCAGCGTCGTGTGTTACAGCTCTGTGTTACATCTCTATGTTACACGCCGACCAGCGTCGTGTGTTACAGCTCTGTGTTACAGCTCTGTGTTACAGCTCTGTGTTACACACCGACCACCATCGTGTGTCACAGCTCTGTGTTACAGCTCTGTTTTACACACCGACCACCGTCGTGTGTTACAGCTCTGTGTTACATCTCTATGTTACACACCGACCAGCGTCGTGTGTTACAGCTCTGTGTTACACACCGTCCACCATCGTGTGTTACAGCTCTGTGTTACACACCGACCACCGTCGTGTGTTACAGCTCTGTGTTACAGCTGTTACACACCGACCAGCGTCGTGTGTTACAGCTCTGTGTTACACACCGACCACCGTCGTGTGTTACAGTTCTATGCTACACACCGACCACCGTCGTGTGTTACAGCTCTGTGTTACAGCTCTGTGTTACACACCGACCACCGTCGTGTGTTACAGCTCCGTGTTACAGCTCTGTGTTACACACCGACCACCGTCGTGTGTTACAGCTCTGTGTTACACACCGACCACCGTCGTGTGTTACAGCTCTGTGTTACAGCTCTGTGTTACACACCGACCACCGTCGTGTGTTACAGCTCTGTGTTACATCTCTATATTACACACCGATCAGCGTCGTGTGTTACATCTCTATGTTACACACCGACCAGCGTCGTGTGTTACAGCTCTGTGTTACAGCTCTGTTTTACACACCTATCACCGTCGTGTGTTACAGCTCTGTGTTACACACCGACCACCGTCGTGTGTTACAGCTCTGTGTTACACACCTATCACCGTCGTGTGTTACAGCTCCGTGTTACACACCGACCACTGTCATGTGTTACAGCTCTGTGTTACAGCTCTGTTTTACACACCGACGACCGTCGTGTGTTACAGCTCTGTGTTACACACCTATCACCGTCGTGTGTTACAGCTCCGTGTTACAGCTCTGTGTTACAGCTCTGTGTTACACACCGAACACCGTCGTGTGTCACAGCTCTGTGATACAGCTCTGTTTTACACACTGACCACCGTCGTGTGTTACAGCTCTGTGTTACAGCTCTGTGTTACACACTGACCACTGTCGTGTGTTACAGCTCTGTGTTACAGCTCTGTGCTAGACACCGACCAGCGTCGTGTGTTACAGCTCTGTGTTACAGCTCTGTGTTACAGCTCTGTGTTACACACCGACCACCGTCGTGTGTTACAGCTCTGTGTTACACACCGACCACCGTCGTGTGTTACATCTCTATGTTACACACCGACCACCGTCGTGTGTTACAGCTCTGTGTTACAGCTCTGTTTACACACCGAACAGCGTCGTGTGTTACAGCTCTGTGTTACACACCGACCACCGTCATGTGTTACAGCTCTGTGTTACAGCTCTGTGTTACATACCGAGCACCGTCGTGTGTTACAGCTCTGTGTTACAGCTCTGTGTTACAGCTCTGTGTTACACACCGACCACCGTCGTGTGTTACAGCTCTGTGTTACATCTCTATGTTACACACCTATCACCGTCGTGTGTTACAGCTCTGTGTTACAGCTCTGTTTACACACCGAACAGCGTCGTGTGTTACAGCTCTGTGTTACACACCGACCACCGTCATGTGTTACAGCTCTGTGTTACAGCTCTGTGTTACATACCGAACACCGTCGTGTGTTACAGCTCTGTGTTACAGCTCTGTGTTACAGCTCTGTGTTACACACCGACCACCGTCGTGTGTTACATCTCTATGTTACAGCTCTGTGTTACACACCGACCACTGTCGTGTGTTACAGCTCTGTGTTACACACCGACCACCGTCGTGTGTTACAGCTCTGTGCTACACACCTATCACCGTCGTGTGTTACAGCTCTGTGTTACAGCTCTGTGTTACACACCTATCACCGTCGTGTGTTACAGCTCTGTGTTACACACAGACCACCGTCGTGTGTTACAGCTCTGTGTTACACACCTATCACCGTCGTGTGTTACAGCTCTGTGTTACACACCGACCACCGTCGTGTGTTACATCTCTGTTTTACACACCGACCACCGTCGTGTGTTACAGCTCTGTGTTACAGCTCTGTGTTACAGCTCTGTGTTACAGCTCTGTGTTACAGCTCTGTGTTACAGCTCTGTGTTACAAATTGTTCTGTCCATTCCGCAGGCGCAGTTTGGCAATTTATTATGGCTTTACCTCTGGCAAATAGTGCATCATCACGAACGTACCACGACAGTCGGTGTCGAAGAGGCCGCCTCTGCCTTTCTTGGTCACGCTCCTGCACCGTGTTTGGTGGTCCATACACACGCCAGCATTGTCCATCGTTCCGCTACTTCATTATACTGCGCCGTGAGAAATGTCAGTAACACTGAAGCGTAACTAGTGTAATGTCAGTAACACTGAAGCGTAACTAGTGTAATGTCAGTAACACTGAAGCGTAACTGGTGTAATGTCAGTAACACTGAAGCGTAACTGGTGTAATGCCAGTAACACTGAAGCGTAACTGGTGTAATGTCAGTAACACTGAAGCGTAACTGGTGTAATGTCAGTAACACTGAAGCGTAACTAGTGTAATGTCAGTAACACTGAAGCGTAACTAGTGTAATGTCAGTAACACTGAAGCGTAACTAGTGTAATGTCAGTAACACTGAAGCGTAACTGGTGTAATGTCAGTAACACTGAAGCGTAACTGGTGTAATGTCAGTAACACTGAAGCGTAACTAGTGTAATGTCAGTAACACTGGAGCGTAACTGGTGTAATGTCAGTAACACTGAAGCGTAACTGGTGTAATGTCAGTAACACTGAAGCGTAACTAGTGTAATGTCAGTAACACTGAAGCGTAACTAGTGTAATGTCAGTAACACTGAAGCGTAACTAGTGTAATGTCAGTAACACTGGAGCGTAACTGGTGTAATGTCATGCATATCGCAGGCAATATTCAGCAAAGGGTAACAAATCATATGCTGATGTATTTTTGCGTCGCGTTCCCGCCGGCGTAGGAACTGTCACACTCCGGTTCATTGTGCAGTGCATCCAGACCTCCAGACTTTGGCCATGTCAGTGTACCGTGGCCATGTCAGTATTTGGCCATGTCAGTGTACCATGGCCATGTCAGTATTTGGCGATGTCAGTATTTGGCCATGTCAGTGTACCATGGCCATGTCAGTATTTGGCCATGTCAGTGTACCATGGCCATGCCAGTATTTGGCCATGTCAGTGTACCGTGGCCATGTCAGTATTTGGCCATGTCAGTGCAGTGTTAAATTTTTATTTTACAGTTAACTGTGCTGATGAAAAAATGTATGGTTTTCAGCAGTCGGTGATGAAAAAATATGCTGACCTCTGAACACAATGATGATTTATGAGGCAGATGAACCTAAGTACGAACCTGAGTGCTGCGACCTAAAAAAATTGTAAAGCTTATTATATAGCTCAAAATTTTACTGCAGCTATGCAGGATGATGATTTCTTAACTGACGTCTGACACCTACAATGGGGCCAGTATTCATGACACCTTAAAAGTTTCAAACTTTCCGAGAAGTTCTCACTTAGGTCAATTTTGAGACATGGAGCATGGCAAAGCATGAATATTTGCCATACGCTGGTCCTGTAGGTCCTGCATGCAAACTTCTGCATGTAAACTGTTCTAAATTTAAGCTTGTGATCAGTATAGGCTACTAGGTAAACCTCCAATAAGTATGCATATATTCGTCTGGACATTACATTGCGTTGAAGCTAGGCAATAGGCATAGTGCTGTGAATTGTGATGTTTTGTCCACACAAATGTGGAGTCCGAGAATCTTGTTTAAGGTCACACAGATATTATTTGTCTTGAAATATTTGATGTATTTAAAGAAAGATATTTAACAAAAATACATATTTAATTTAAGAATTATAAGCCCAAGCTGTGTCTAAAAGTAATAAGCATGCTTGAAAGTTGAAGCATGGAGACTTGCAGTAGGCAGAGACTTGAAACTGGCATATAAGTGGCAAACACAGATTCAGTTTGGTTATGTATGTCATGGTTGGTTAGGTTAGGTTCGGTTATATTTGTTTTCCTAGGTATATATTTACTTTCCAGCTATTAGTTGTTTTTGAGTTGACGACTTAATGGCTATTGCAAGTTTACATTCCAAATCACGCGATAATCATCACGGACGTGCAACTACGAAGGGCCCGAGTGGCTCACTGTTGCACTAACATTTTTGTCTTGGTTTTTACCAAATAATACCTAGAATCAGGGGCGTAGCCAAGGGGGGATCCTAGGGATCCTAGGATCCCCCTATGCCCTCAAAGGACCCTTTTGGGCCGACCCGCTTGGGCCCCCGGAGGGGGCCTAAAAGGAGGTCCCTCGGTGCTGAAAGAGACTTCTGGTAGGCATCCGAACTAACGCGGTTACCTAAGTACAGTTTGATAAACATTAAAGCACTCTGAACAATGTCAAACTCGGGGATTTATACCCCTCCTGCCCAAACAGGAGGGATCCGGGCCCAAGTAGGAGGTCCGGGACCACGCAAGAGGGTTTCGGGCCCACGTAGGTCCGGGTCCACGCAGGAGGGGTTCGGGCCCACGCAGGTCCGGGCCCACGTAGGTCCGGTCCCACGCAGGAGGGTTTCGGGCCCACGCAGGAGGGATCAGGGCCCACGCAGGAGACCCGGGCAGGTCCGGCTTCACGCAAGAGGGGTCCGGCCCACGCAGGTCCGGGCCCACGCGAGATGGTTTCGGGCCCACGCAAGATTGTTTCGGGCCCACGCAAGTCTCGTCCCGCGCAAGAGGGTTTCGGGCCCACGCAGGTTCGGGTCCACACAGGAGGGGTCCGGGCCACAGTAGGAGGTCCGGGCCCACACAAGAGGGGTTCGGGCCCACGCAGGAGGACCAGGCCCACGCAGAAAGAGTCTGGGCCCACTCAGGAGGTTCAGGCCCACGCAGGTCGGGGCCCACACAGGAGGGGTCTGGGCCCAAGCAGGAGGTCCAGGCCCACGTAGGTCCGAGCCACGCAGGAGGGGTCCAGGCGCACACAGCTCCGGCCACGGGAAGAGTACAATTTGCATTCCGAGAATGTTCAGGGCAACCGTGGCATACCAAAATAATCGTGCAACACGCAATAGTAAACCGCGAAATAATTTGGAGAAAAAAAAATCCTTGAAGAGATTCGAACTCCGCATCAAGCAACGTCACCTATATCAAAAGTTCGATACACTACCGACTGCGCTATTTGACTCGGGGCGCCTCCGCGCGGAGAAACGGGATGTGATCCGAGCCGCGGATGCGGCCGGTGTCTTGTGCAATGCAATTTTCACCCTGTACGCCGTAGGAGTCAGGCGTTAAATGAAGATTACGAAGTGTTCCAGTTCCAAATATGCGCTAGTATTTGTATATACCGTGAATACGCTGCGCGATTTGTTGCGTCAGATTCATCGTTTCAAGAGTCAAAAGAGTCGGTGCTGCTAAAACATTTGATTCACGGCAGTCTCCCACGGAACTTTCATCCCGAAAATGAGGGTAACTTTGAGGGGCTATTGCTAGTCTTCTGTGCAACAGATCATGTAATAATCATACCAGATGACGTAGCTTGAACTCCCTCGTCATCCATACAAATATTACAGTCTATCTTTCACAAACAAACCAAATATTCGGCGTCCATGTTGTAGCCTGGACACCATTCAAATGATGATTTTTTTTCGGGAATTTACAAAGGAAATATTCGGGTATGTTATACCATATAATACATTATTTGTACCACTTATTAGGAAAGATTAACGATCACTTTTCAGAAAACATGTTGGTTTTAGGTAAATATGCCTCAGCCATCTCGACGAGAGGCATTTATTTCTTACCTGTATTAGAGACATATTTCATAGTCAGACACCTTGTGGAAAACAACCCTCATTTAATAAATATAAGACTCATAAAGGGAAAATAAGCATGACATGTCTGGAGGATTAATCAGGCTATCCGATCCTGCATTCAGAATCTGCCATTTAACTTTCGTTAATCCGTGAGAAATCCCCGCGTTTACCTGGAAATTTCATCATTAGCCTGGTCAACTTCATCCCAATTTCATCCCAATTCATCCTGAATTTCATCCTGCATCTGGGCTCTTATCTTCGCCTGATATGTGTGTAAATGTGTAGACATAATACAATTCTGAATTACATTTTTAGGGAAAAAATATATATACAATGTTAAGCAATAATTATAGATACTTCCTTTCTTTTCTGAGTAATGTTTTATGGTATCCCTGATAAGGCCAGGCCCACGCAGGAGCATGAGGCAAAGAAGCTGTTCATGTGACGTTTCTTGCGCTAAGAAAATTGTTGCCCAGGCTCACAGCGTGTTTGTGTAACAGGTTGGGCACGTCTTCATTCCTCTTTCTTAGATATTTAAATTACTGTAGTTGTACCTTAGTTTTGTGTTGAAAATATGCAAGCCATAAAAGCGAATTCCTTATTCTTGTATACTAGTATACTTGTATTGCAGAATAGTGGTGAGAATTTCAATTGACCAATATTTATTCACTTCACTGATATTTTGATTATGTGTTGGCGGAATATAACACAAATAAGCTTAGATTTTTGACTATAGTTGAAAGTAATTTCCTACAGTCAAGGATGACAAATGGTCTCAAGGATGACAAATCAGACCTTTTCATTACCTGTGATTTTCCAGGTAATGTTCCCAAAAATTCCACACTGTGTCAGTGTACCATGGCCATGTCAGTATTTGGCCATGTCAGTGTACCATGGCCATGTCAGTATTTGGCCATGTCAGTTTACCATGGCCATGTCAGTATTTGGCCATGTCAGTGTACCATGGCCATGTCAGTATTTGGCCATGTCAGTGTACCATGGCCATGTCAGTATTTGGCCATGTCAGTGTACCATGGCCATGTCAGTATTTGGCCATGTCAGTGTACCATGGCCATGTCAGCATTTGGCCATGTCAGTGTACCATGGCCATGTCAGTATTTGGCCATGTCAGTGTACCGTGGCCATGTCAGTGTACCATGGCCATGTCAGTATTTGGCCATGTCAGTGTACCATGGCCATGTCAGTATTTGGCCATGTCAGTGTACCATGGCCATGTCAGTATTTGGCCATGTCAGTGTACCATGGCCATGTCAGTATTTGGCCATGTCAGTGTACCGTGGCCATGTTAGTATTTGGCCATGTCAGTGTGCCATGGCCATGTCAGTATTTGACCATGTCAGTGTACCATGGCCATGTCAGTATTTGGCCATGGCAGTGTACCGTGGCCATGTCAGCATTTGGCCATGTCAGTATTTGGTCATGTCAGTGTACCATGGCCATGTCAGTATTTGGCCATGTCAGTGTACCGTGGCCATGTCAGTATTTGGCCATGTCAGTGTACCATGGCCATGTCAGTATTTGGCCATGTCAGTGTACCATGGCCATGTCAGTATTTGGCCATGTCAGTGTACCATGGCCATGTCAGTATTTGGCCATGTCAGTATTTGGCCATGTCAGTGTACCATGGCCATGTCAGTATTTGGCCATGTCAGTGTACCGTGGCCATGTCAGTATTTGGCCATGTCAGTGTACCATGGCCATGTCAGTATTTGGCCATGTCAGTATTTGGCCATGTCAGTATTTGGCCATGTCAGTGTACCATGGCCATGTCAGTATTTGGCCATGTCAGTATTTGGCCATGTCAGTATTTGGCCATGTCAGTGTACCATGGCCATGTCAGTATTTGGCCATGTCAGTGTACCATGGCGATGTCAGTATTTGGCCATGTCAGTATTTGGCCATGTCAGTGTACCATGGCCATGTCAGTATTTGGCCATGTCAGTGTACCGAAGTATGTGCGGACACGCAAGGCGAATGGTCAAAGGGAACAAAGCCTGGGCTATATTGGCAGTGGTGGGCATCATTACTAAAACATGTAGTTCCGTTACTCGTTACTCTGTTACTCATAAAATCCGCTCGCTCGTTAGGGAACGATGGCCTGGAGAACGATGGCATGGCATGAACTAATCGTTTTTCTGGGCTATTAGCGGATGTCCACGGAAAATTAATTGTCATATGGTACACAAATATTGATTCTTCAATACCTTGCACTTATTTTCTATGACAGTTTAATATAGAACTGGCAAAAAGTACATTATTAAAAAATCATATGGATTCCTGTGCGATCATGCTTGGAATGTTTTATAAATGTGTACGTTTTCGTCTGACAGAACTGCTGGCCCGATTACCTACCTACCTTTATCTTGCCTTTACCTTTCGACCTACCGTTCGAAAGCTCGTCAAAAATTATATTGAAACCATTGCGGTCATTTTTTGGCTTAAGTCAATATTGAGGTCACCAGAGGTCATCAAAGGTCAGATTTCCCAGTTTTAGGACTTCGTTTCGAAAACCCCCAAATATATCGGGAACTATGACATCCAGGAACAAACGGAAAAAGCAATAGAAAGTTCTTGAACAATGCAATCACTGAGGTGTCCTCATATTTTAGTTCAGATCAACAATTTAGGCTCCATAGGTCATAAAAAGGTCAAAAGGGCTATTTTTGGCAAATCTATTTTCCCAAATTAATTTTTACCTAATGAAGATATGGCAATAATGTTGACGCCATCGTGTTCGTCTCGTCAATGCACTTTGATTAATATCCGAATCGACCAGGTTAGGTCAACCTAAAAAATTGACATCTGGTCAAGGTCAAGTGGTAACCCAAGTAGGTCATGTTGCATGTTGGAAGACGTGCCTCGACGAGACAAACACATTGGTG
This sequence comes from Chirona hameri, assembly GCA_036785665.1. Taxonomy (NCBI): domain Eukaryota; kingdom Metazoa; phylum Arthropoda; class Thecostraca; order Balanomorpha; family Balanidae; genus Chirona; species Chirona hameri. Next base: position 37,576 of record JAXIVJ010000976.1, on the reverse strand, counting down.
CCGGTTTTACTTCTCTATCTTCATTATGTCGAGTCATTACTCTCGACAGTCGGGAGTTATTGACAAAAAAGTGTTGGTGACCTCGGATGACCCCATGTGACCTTGCAAAGGGCCCCTGATCAAAATATTTGCCTGAAACATCAAGACACACCAGGCTATACAAAATCGGCCTGATCTGATTTTTGACTTCTAAATGGAAAGCATTTGCCAATTATGTGTCGTTGCCAGAAATAGTTTGCAAATGCAATGCAATTTGGCGGACAACCATGCAACGTTATATGAAGATGAATGCTAGCATTGGATTCCCAGCACATTTTTTTCATATAGAACGGGGGTACGTTTGTTAAAAAAATTGTGCGTTGTTTATTCAATAACCACAAATGATCAAAGGAATAGGTGTTTTCCGACATTTGTAACGTTAAATATGACCAATAATTATTTATATAACACAAAAAGGCGGACTAACCGCAATAGTTGCCGGAATACCGGAATTAGTTAGCTTATGCCTGAACAATGGTATCATCTGGCATGAGGGTACGTTTTTCACATTTCCTGAAGAATACGTTGTAAACATGATTATATTACGAATTTAGCCCGGTTTCCCATGGCTGCCTTACGCTTCCAGCCGCCCGGGAGCGGCAAATGAGCGGCTCGGTCCGTAATGTACTCGTTACTCGTTACTTTGCGACAAATTTAACGGAAGTTACTTTAGTCTGTTACTCCACTACTTTAGTTTAACCCTCGCCAGTAAAGGGGGTGGATGCCGCTAGAGTTCTTCACGGCTGTACTTTTCATTGGCCTACCCGCCCCACAGCCGTGGCACCACAGCCGTGGCACCACAGCCGCAGCCGCCCACAGCCATGGCTAAATGGGAGCAGCCGGCCGCCAGCCGGCCGATCATTTTTTTATTCTCAAAAACAATAATTGTGCTAATTTTCAGTTAAAATGGTGTAGAAAATAAGCTGTTAAGTGTATCCAATGAATAGCATGGGTAGATCTATCTGTTATCTATCTGATGTAGATCTATCTGACTGGACCCGACTGACCTGACCTGATGAGACACCTGACTGGACCCGACTGACCTGACCTGATGAGACACCTGACTGGACCCGACTGACCTGGCCTGACGAGACACCTGACTGGACCCAACTGACCTGACCTGATGAGACACCTGACTGGACCCGACTGACCTGACCTGATGAGACACCTGACTGGACCCGACTGACCTGACCTGATGAGACACCTGACTGGACCCGACTGACCTGACCTGATGAGACACCTGACTGGACCCGACTGACCTGACCTGATGAGACACCTGACTGGACCCGACTGACCTGACCTGATGAGACACCTGACTGGACCCGACTGACCTGACCTGATGAGACACCTGACTGGACCCGACTGACCTGACCTGATGAGACACCTGACTGGACCCGACTGACCTGACCTGATGAGACACCTGACTGGACCCGACTGACCTGACCTGATGAGACACCTGACTGGACCCAACTGATCTGATGGCTGCCCTCTTGTCTCCTTGTCGATGTAAATAGTCCGCTGTCTTGATGTTTATGTCAGTGAAGGTTATCAATAATTATCATTTATCTGTGACATTGTAATGTGGTAAAATCGGATTATTTTGTGTGTCTGACCACTACAGCGACATATTAAGTTATATTCAAGGAACTGTTGCTTTTGGAAGTATGATTACACAATATAAAAAGCTCAGCTAGACCACAGCCGTATCCACAGCCGTGTCCATGTCCTGGAGATTTGTCAGACCCGGCCCGCCCCATTAACCGTAGGGTACAGCCGTCCGTGGGGACAGCCACCCCGTGAGAACTCTAGATGCCACCCCACCTCCCCCGGTTTTTCGAGAATAACTCGCGTATTTATCAACCGATTACGTTGAAACGTTGAGTACCTTACTTTATAACAATTTGGCACGTACTCTGAAAAATGCAAACCTCTACTGCCCATGACCCGTGCCTTATGACCTGTTGTTCAAGGTCATCAGGCGCAACTGGCGTCCCGTAGAATCGAAGCTGGTAACTTGTGCACTTTCCGAGTGTTTGTTGTTCAGGAACATATGAACAGGTGTTAACAGGTGACATTTATGATTTCCATTGAGATCGTGACCTCCGATAACATGAGATTACTTTTTTGGCCTCTGGGAGCTTCTAGACACCGGCCTCTGGATAGTGGTGCCCGTCCTTTTCACACCGGGCCATTAGCTCAACCAGAGTTCACCATGGGCTGGGCTGGCCATATAGGCCATGGGCTGGGCCTGGGCTGGGCCTGGGCTGGGCCTGGGCTGGGCCTGGGCTGGGCCTGGGCTGGGCCTGGGCTGGGCCTGGGCTGGGCCTGGGCTGGGCCTGGGCTGGGCCTGGGCTGGGCCTGGGCTGGGCCTGGGCTGGGCCTGGGCTGGGCCTGGGCTGGGCCTGGGCTGGGCCTGGGCTGGGCCTGGGCTGGGCCTGGGCTGGGCCTGGGCTGGGCCTGGGCTGGGCCTGGGCTGGGCCTGGGCTGGGCCTGGGCTGGGCCTGGGCTGGGCCTGGGCTGGGCCTGGGCTGGGCCTGGGCTGGGCCTGGGCTGGGCCTGGGCTGGGCCTGGGCTGGGCCTGGGCTGGGCCTGGGCTGGGCCTGGGCTGGGCCTGGGCTGGGCCTGGGCTGGGGCTGGGCCTGGGCTGGGCCTGGGCTGGGCCTGGGCTGGGCCTGGGCTGGGCCTGGGCTGGGCCTGGGCTGGGCCTGGGCTGGGCCTGGGCTGGGCCTGGGCTGGGCCTGGGCTGGGCCTGGGCTGGGCCTGGGCTGGGCCTGGGCTGGGCCTGGGCTGGGCCTGGGCTGGGCCTGGGCTGGGCCTGGGCTGGGCCTGGGCTGGGCCTGGGCTGGGCCTGGGCTGGGCCTGGGCTGGGCCTGGGCTGGGGCTGGGCCTGGGCTGGGCCTGGGCTGGGCCTGGGCTGGGCCTGGGCTGGGCCTGGGCTGGGCCTGGGCTGGGCCTGGGCTGGGCCTGGGCTGGGCCTGGGCTGGGCCTGGGCTGGGCCTGGGCTGGGCCTGGGCTGGGCCTGGGCTGGGCCTGGGCTGGGCCTGGGCTGGGCCTGGGCTGGGCTGGGCTGGGCCTGGGCTGGGCCTGGGCTGGGCCGGACCTCTACTTTAAGGAAATCACTGGGCGCTGGATGGGCCTGGGCCTGACAATTTTGAAGTAATGCGCGCGTCGCACAAGTTCAGGTCAGAGCTCACAAATATTTTAACCAGCAGTTCACTTACACAGCAACACACTGTTGATGTGGCTGTGTTTTTTTTTTGGTTAGCATAGTTGGTTCATTGTTTCACATTTATAGTATACAAGTAAATATGCTAGGACAATGATTGCAAATTTTGTGAAAATAATTATATGCTTAATCTGAACGGGCCGGACCGGGCCTGGGCCTCAATATTATGAATTTGACCGGGCCTGGTCCGGGCCTGGGCTTGGTGTTCATGGGCCGGGCCGGGCCGGGCTGGGGCAGGTGGGCCCGTGACGAACACTGATCTCAACACACAACTAAGGGAGTAACGGAGTAACGGACTTGATTATAAAGCAACGGAAGTTACTTGGTCCGTTACCTCTTTTGAAAAGTAACGAGATCGTTACTCCGTTACTGAAAAAGTAGTCCCATTAGTAACGGAGTAGCGGAGTAACAGAAGTTTCCCTCCACTGTATATTTGCTTCATTATTATTACTTTTGTGGTTATGTGTTGTGTACCAAACTCAGCAGTCAACAACCAAGAGTAGTCAAGACAACTAGAAATTGTGCATTTAGGATTGATTAAAAACAAAATGCCCTCATAAAATATTTACATTTTCCTTTTAAATAAGGATTGTGTCAATTTTCAACCGACTTCTGCTCTTTTTGGGGCATCATCCCCCTTGGATTTTATCACCAGGGCTGCGGAGTCGATGAGTTGTCAGGTGACTCCGACTCCGACTCCGACTCCGGCCAGTCCATTTCATTGGCGGATCCAGAGCGACAGAGGTTCGTGTGGATGGGCATATCCCAGAAACAGCATGGCACAAAACATATTTTTTCTCTCATAATTTTAGTAAGCCATTGATCTAATGGCCCCTGGTTCCGCCACAAAGCTTTGGTTCACTGTGGATAATTTTGATAATGTAATCACATGTTAGATGTATATTAATAATTTATCTTAATAATTGGAGCCACATAAATATCATTGTCGAAGAAGGGTTGGCAGCAGCCTTCCTAACAGTGACCCTGTCTAGCAATGAATGGCGTCAACGACAGTGCAGTTCGACGGAAGAGCGCCCGTTAACTGTCGTTACGCCAAGGTTAACTGTCGTTACGCCAAGGTCAAATACATTGCACGCGTCGGAAAAGACTGATAAGTCCCCGTCGTCTCGAACAAATCACATTGCTGAAGTCGAAGAGGAACTAAATGCACTGGATGCTGAAGCCAAGTGAATGAGAATTTGCTCCAAATATTCATTATCTGAGTTTTGGATGAATGGTGTGCTGAGCCTCTTAGTAAATGACACTAAATGTGCCTATCTTTTGTTTTCTTTCGTCCGACGTCCATGGTGGCAGCTAATAAGCTGCCTGTAGTTAGGATCGAGAATAGTGGATTTTAGTTTTTTTTTCTCGAAAATATCTAAGTATTGCCATTAACCCTCGCCCTACGGGGGGCTGACAGCCCCCCCTGAGGTTTTCCTTGAATAACTTTTTACTCATTCTATGCATCTGTCTTAAATTTTCGTTAGCTAGGTTTACAACAATTATACGTACGCTGTACAAATTTAGGTTAAATTGGTCAAGCAGTTTGGGAGATAATCATGTTTTGATGACATCTTGTTTGTAGAAGACATAAAAGACATAAAGACATAAAAGAAAAGTGCAACAAAGAGCCTCTTGGGCCCATCCGAGGTTGCACCCCCCCCCCCCCATCCCCCCCCCCCTCCACCAGTCTCGCCCCTTCAAATCACCTTACTCTACCTGCATAAAAGAAGGCTAATCCCACGAGTATTTATGAACTAATCCCTTCTCTGTAAAGTATTTATCTAATCTAATTTTGAAGGAAGCAAGTGTCACTGCATCAGCGACATCCCCTGGTAGCATATTCCAATGTCCTACAACCCTTCTACTGAAAAATGACTGTCGTAGCCTAGTCCTACTTTGTTTCATAATGAGTTTATGCTGATGACCTCTACCTCGATTTTCCCTATTGAACTCAAACATACCCTTTAAATATCCAGAATGCTGACTATTTACAATTTTGAAGACTTCAATTAGATCTCCTCTTAGCCTTCTATATCTAAGTGAAAACATACCCAATTTCCTTAATCTATCTTCATAAGGTAAACTACCAAGACAATTAATCATTTTTGTTGCCCTTTTTTGAACTCTTTCTAACAACCAGCAATCTTTCTCATATGTTGGAGACCAGGCTTGTACACAATACTCCAAATGTGGTCTAACGTATGCACAATACAGTTTTGTTATTACCTTTTCACTCTTGTAGGAAACATTTCTGTTAATGGCCCCTAGCATTCTAAGTGCCTTTTTCCTAGCTTCTACAACCTGGTCTGACGCTGATAGTCTATTGTTTACCACGACACCTAAATCTCTTTCCTTTTCAATCTGCTCCATTTTCTGCCCACCCATTTCATACCTATGTTTACTGCTAACCCGTCCAGCGTGCATAATCTTACATTTACTCAAATTGAATTTCATCTGCCATGCTTCAGACCACTCAACTAGCTTGTCCAGATCTGATTGAAAAACATCCTGATCATGTTTTCCTCTAATAATCCTGACAACTTTTAGATCGTCTGCAAATTTCAAGACTTTGCTGTCTATACTGTTCTCAATTGCATTCACAAATATTATAAAAAGCAATGGGCCCAGGACTGAGCCCTGTGGAACCCCACTGAGAACCTCCTTCCATTGTGATTGGCACCCATTCAATATAACCCTTTGCTGGCGTCCTGAAAGCCACGTTTCTATCCAATCCAGAATCTTGCCCCTGATCCCATGAATTTTAAGTTGCAACCCCAGTCTTGTATGGGGGACTTTGGCAAATGCTTTACTGAAATCAAGAAAAGCTACATGAAAAGAAAAATGAGAAAAATTTGAAAAATCGTAGAAAACAGAATTTTGAGGCAAAATGCAAACGCAATTGACCAAAGATACAAAATGGCATTCTCTTTAAAATGGCAATCTCGGATTTGCAAAATTTTGGGGTTTTGACTCCTAAAATAAAGATTTGTTTTTTTTTTAAATCCCCACAAATCAAAATTTTCACAGATTTTTTAGAAACAACCGGAATATATGTGAGAAAACTGAGTATGGAAAATACCCATACCAAATTTAAAAGCAATATCTTCATTTTTGACTGAGTGATGGCTCCCGAAGTGTAAGAAACTGATGACGTCATTTTAAAAAATAACTTCTTTTTTTACTTTTTTTGACAAGATACGAACAAATGATTACCTTTTCTATATTTCTGAGCCAAAACTGGTCTAGGAACATGCCTTTTTATTTACATTTATCAATTTCTAATTTTTAGGTTTTCTGAAGAGCAAAATCGCTGTTCGCTAAATCGCAAAAAATCGCATACTGTTAGATTCCTCTCATGACAGGTAACATGCTGGTTCTTACTGCATTGCTCTAAGTTGCTTGGTTTGAAAGTTAACAAGGGGCCTGTCAGGCCCCCCCTCACCCGTAGGGCGAAGGTGAAAAAAGCTCCCGTAGGGCGAGGGTTAAGCAACGTATTTTATTAACCCGCGCCGTGCCGGTGCTCGGCGCCACCTTCGCCGTGCCGGGGGTTCGACGCCACCCCCCCCCCCCCCCACTCGAACTCGTCTCCTATGGGATGTAGACAAAATCGAAAACACCGTTGGAAAGTCCGTCAAAAATCATTTTGAAACTACTCAGTTATTGTTTGGCTCAGGTCAATATTGAGGTCAACAGAGGTAATCAAAGGTCAGATTTTCTAGTTTCAGGACTTCGCGCCAGAAAAAAACAAATATTTCGGGATCTATGCTAGCTAGAAACAAACGTTAAAAACAATCGAAAGCTCTTGAAAAAATAACATTGCCGAAGTGTCCTCAAATTTTATCTCAGGTCAATAGTTTAGGCTCCAGAGGCCATCCAATGTAAAAAAGGCTGTTTTTTTTTGTCAAAACTGTTTTTCAAAAATAACTTTTCACCTAGTAAAGATAAAGCAATACTTTTGATGCCATCATGTTGGTCTTGTCAAGGTGCTTCACATCATATTCATGTTGGCCAGGTTAGGTCAACCTAAACATTTTAACTTAACTAAAAACATCTTAAATTAAAAACATTTAAACTTTAACATTTTACCTCAGGTCAAGGTGAAGTGGTGACCAAGTAGGCGATGCTGCATATTGGTAGACGTGTCGACGACGCAAACACATTGGTGCCGGTTTCACTTATTTATCTTCATTCTGTCGAGAGTTATTCACAACAAAGTGTTGGTGACCTCGGATGACCTCATATGAACCTGTAGGGGTCACTGAGCAAAAATTGCACATGAATCATCAAAAGTATCCTATGATAACATGATCCAGAAGGAATTGGACTGCTATCATGCATATCCTCGGAATAGGAAGCATTTGAATACTTCCCCATTGACTTATAATGGGAGGTCACAAAATTGACCCGACATTAGGTCACCGATATCAAACATCCGAGATTAACGAATTGTAGGTACTTATGACCTTATGAAATCCTGTAAGTTTTAAACTGATCGGTCAAAAACTGTGGCTGTGGTACGACCGCAAACGTTTTTGGAAGTGGGGTCACGTGACCTGGCCTGGTGACCTGACCAGAGATAACTCGACGTCAAACATATTACACAATGTGGGTAATTGAAGTCCGAACATCTGTGCTAAAAACGTAAATTTTTGGTAGACAAAGAAGTGCCACATCTAGCGATAACTACAGTGACTGGCAACAATCTGGCAACCTGACGAGATTTCCACTACAGAGCCGGGTTAGATGTGGCACAGTGCCTCCACGCCCATAGCCCTCTGTAGCTTATTGGTCAAGATGCTCGGCTTCCATGCTGAGGGTGGGCGGTTCGAATCCCGGCGACGGCTTTTAGGTTTTTAGTCATGGCTACGAGCGACTCTTAGGTTTCGTCCCGATCGGACTTAATGGCTTCGGACTAGTAGACCGCTCGACCGGACTTAAGGGGACATTGCCACCTCGCAGGCCAATATGGAGTTTTTGGTGTGTATCGGTCGATTAAGCGTGTCCGGTTTCACCTGCAAAATTTGGTTCCCGAAACTCCCCCATTAGATTTAAAAAAATACATTTGCACCACTCATGCTTGCCAAGCATTCGTAAAATTGGAATCGCCACATCACTATTTAAAATCACTTCTTTGCGGACTGTTATTTTCTTTTGAATGTTGCAAACTCAACATCACCATTCCGTCAGTGCACTTTACAATTAAAAAGCGTACGCAGTTAATTATATTTTCAACAACTTTAGCCTCTTTCATAATAAAACAGCAATAATTGCTATGGCTCGACTTTGGGACCGATGGAGTTATGTGACTATACCTTATAACACAGATATACTTTTCAAGGTCAAGTCTCGGCGAATTCGGACGCTTCAGCTTTGACCGGGCGCCAATACCACAGCCAAACTGGATGAGAGCGGCCATCATGAATATCTCATCATGAATATCATCATGAATATATCGAGCAAAGCTGGGACTAACGTTTTGGAGTCAGAAATAAATATAAAATGCTTTGCCGATACACTACTTTAGGTGCTGCAGGAGCAAGTTTGAGCTTGAGCATACATGATTCTTGATCCCCGCCATTCATTTAAGTTGCTTTTTAGAAATCTTCCGGAGGTGGCAATGTCCCTTTAATGGCGGGGTTAGGTTAGGTTAGGTTAGTTGTACGGAAAAAATATTGGAGAACCAAGTATGGACGATGCCCACACCGAATTTCAAAGCAGTATCTATATGTGACACTTCTTTGTCTACCAAAAACATTACGCGTGCTAAAAACGGCGGCACGCACGTTTTTTCACTATCCGTGACAAATATTAAGGGACGCCCCGACGGCACGGCGCTGGTTAAATACAATATTAATACCGTCAAACTTGTGTCTGTATGAAGTCCGAAAGATATTTCCCAAATTCAAGAAATTGGTGGGTGATGAAAACAAAGTTTTTTTTGTAGGTTACATTGCAGACAATATGTAGTTTCGCTTTTACGAGGAAAACGAGTAATAGCGAAAACACAATAAAATACGGAACGTTTAAGGAAATTTATTTAAAATAAGGAACAAACAAAAAATGTAGCACCACAAATGGCGTTGAGCTGTCACTATAACACATCACTCCGTTGTCTCACAGTCACAGTCACAGTCACTCCGTTGTCTCACAGTCACAGTCACACCGTTGTCTCACAGTCACAGTCACAGTCACTCCGTTGTCTCACAGTCACAGTCACAGTCACTCCGTTGTACTCCGTCTCCCCACAGATGTATCGATGTTATACCGACGTATATGTAGTTCCACAACGTCCAAAACCTATCCCACGACAGTCGTCACGTTGTTTAGTTAGGACATGACGTTCCACAATCATCACAGCGGCGTAACTATGTTTTCGGAATCAGATGTCACTGGCTGCCTGAGGTCAGTCAGAGCCTCCTGCAGTTTATCCTGCTGCTGCAGCAGCATGTTTTGCATTATTCTCTGCCCTGTCACCACATCCTCCATCGTCCGCCGCTGCTCTACAGTCGCACTCCGCGCAGCCTCCTGCTGCTCCTTCAATATCGTTCGTATCCACTCCTGCTGCTCCGCCAACGCCTGCTGCATCCACTGCCTCTGCTGCGCCAGCAGCGCCTGCACGGCGCGCTGCTGCTCCGCCAGGGTGGTCTGCGCGGTCCGCTGCTCCGATAGAGCATCCTGAACGGACCGCAGCTGTTCGGTCATCTCACTGGAGCCGCCTGCGACGTGGCGGCGCCGTCGGTGCTGCGACGGCTTGTCCATCTTGGCGGAGATATCGACGTCCATTTTGGCTTCGACGATCTTCTCGAGGCCTTGCTGCAGCCGGCGCTTGACATTGAATCGTCTCTTGCTGCCGGTGACGGACGCGCGCATCGTTTTGGCGTCGTGCGCAACAGCGTCGACCACGATCACTGGAGTATCCTTCTCGGTGAAGGAAGGGCGTGGAATGGTGCTGCGCCACTTCAGACGCATGGAGAACGTCGCGAGCTTAACGTAGAACGTCCTAGGTAGCCTGTCCTCAAGCCGGCGCACCCAGGTGTCGAACGTGAAGATAGCGTGCTGGTTCCACGCGATCGTGCTCGCGAGGTTTTTCAGGAACTCGGTGCCGCCCTTGGAGAGGAACTTTGCGGTGTCACTGATGGTCAATGCCAGCAGGAGGTTCAGCATGACAATCGGCACGATGACGACGAAGACCGTGAACAGGATCGTTGCAACGACGAAGCCCACCACGGAGTCCGGGGCCAGGCGTTCTGCCTCAACTGGATCCACTTGTCCCAGTGCCATAGCCGCCATGTTCATCACCAGAAGTTTGCTGCCGAAGATGTTATCCTCGCTCTGGTCCTCGCTCCCGAATATCACGAAGAAGGCCACGGAGAAGCCGATGAGAAGGGGAGAGTACATGAGGAGGTACTCCACAATGCTGCGCGTGACGTGGAGCAAGGACGAGATCGCCCTTGTCGTTTTCCACACAGATATGGCCTCTATGGCGAGAGTCAGTTCCACAAATGCCATCAGGATCGTGATGGAAAATGTGATCCGCCTGGCCAAGTCCTCCTCGAGGAAGACAGCCACAAATGTCAGCATGGTTGTCAGGACTCCTGGCCAGATTCTTAACGCCCCGAAGTATTGTCTCCCTGTGAACCCCACCTCCACCAGGTGTTTGAAGAACCGGACAACGTTAAACAGCACCAACACCACCCTCAGCACCGTACTGAGCATCTCTAAGTCCGCGTTGTACACCTCTACGACCATCGTACTGAACAGCGTTGCCACGAACACCAAACAGGACAGCAGCTGGGAGAAGCTGATGGTCCTGAAGTAGCTGTCCTGCCTGGTCAGCTCCAGGAGCACCTCCACCGCAGGATGCTGCACGAGCTCCCAGCGCCCAACGCGCTGTACCTCACTCACCAGGGCAGCTTCGAACGGACAATCTATGCCGATGTCTCGCAGAGGCTTGTAGCTCACCTGGACGCCCCCATCATCCGTGCGGTGGACTCCGAGATCCAGCATGTGCGCTAGGGTGACCGGACTACGGCGAACCAGTCGACGAAACCCCACTGCGCTCAACGACGCCTCCACGTCCACGAGGTCCCGCTGGCAGGCGGCGCAATGTGCCAGGTCCAACGGCGTGATGCCCTCAAGGTCTCTAACGTTCACCCTTGCACCGTGCTTCACCAGAAGCTGCACACATCGCGCAGCACCCGCCTCGGCCGCCGCGTGCAGCGCAACGCGATGCCCGTAGTCAAGCAGGTTCGCATCAGCGCCAAAACGCAGCAGAAGCTCCACCATCGGCTCGTCGCCAGCAGCACAGGCCTGGTGCAACGGCGTGCGCCGGTGTGTCAGACCGAAGGCATTAACAAGCGCGCCGCCGCAGAGGAGTCTTTCTGCGCACCCCAGTCGGCGCCAGACGACAGCGGCGTACAGCGGCGAGGTGCCCACGTGGCCGCCCTCGTTTGGGTCGGCACCACGCTCCAGGAGGAGGGTGACCACCTCGGCAGCGTCGTGGTGGATGGCCAGCATCAGCGGGGTCCGGCCGGCGGCGTCGTGCATGTTCAGTTCGGCCAGGGAAGCGCTGTGAAACGTGTGGATGATGGACTCGAGGTCCCCCGTCTTCAGCGCCTGCTGCAGAGAGGTGGGACTCCAGCACTGCGCCGGTGGGGAGGTTGCAGAAGTGTCGTCAGTTGGTTGATCCTCCGGCTCTTTAGATGTGTCTCCTGACATTATGGGTGTCTCTGGGTCTCCAGAAGGTGTCGTTGAAACGTCTTCGATATTTGCACCCGAGATGTTGACAAACGTTGGTCTAGAAATGTCGCTAGAGGTGGCTTCAGAGACATCTTCAGATTTGCGCTCAGAAGAGTACGCAGCAAAATTTCCCGAAGCTATATCTGAGACGTTAAGAACTGCGGCGTGAGCACTTTGTCGAATGGCTCTAGCAGCAGCGGCCGCCAACCCTAAAAAAATAATACCATTATATCAGCGAAGAGCAAGCCTCAATGCAAATACACTATATTCCAGCATAGTTCCAGCATATTTAAAATACAGTCATTGAAAGCCAAACCGAAAGCAATCACAAAACCAAGACATTACTTCCTGCTAACAGTGAAAATCCTTCAACAGAGACTTCCCACAGACCTAGTTTCAACTGCATTATGCAATCTGCCAAATTAAACTAGGTACACACTACACAGCCTACTACCTCACAATCACCTCAGCAGCTGTACCACCGCTGCGTGAACCTGATAACATCCTGATGGGACCATCTGATCTCGCCAAAACACGACTAATAGCTGCACAAGAGACCCACCTGGACAGCCCGTCGGAGTGTCGCCCTCTTCTGTCATCTCTCCTGTGCCGCTGGTGATCGCTGACAGCGCTCAGGAAGCTCACAGGGCTGCGGAAGCTCGCCGGAAAGGGCACCAGCTCCCCACCGCTGACACCACACCACACCAGCTCCCCACGCTGAGGAACGTACCCCGACATCGCAGCTCCTACTGAACAAACGTTCGCAAATCTCCGCAGCCACGTTTGATAGTAGAATCCCACGGAGGATTTTGATAGCGAGTTGATTTAATCTCCGTTCACGGGCGTCGCTACTGCTGGGTAAAATAGACACGTTTACGGTTCTATACAAATGAATCAGGAGTCTCAATCCTGGTCATAAGTTCTTCCAAGTGATGGTAGATGATGCTCCATTTGCTTATTAGCTGTCTCTATTGATTCTATACATGGTGTTTTACAGTCTCCCTGAAGTCAATGTCATGTCGGCGCCGATTTCAGCGATACGCAGTTTCCGAGCATCTAATCTCTTCCCTGAGTCACGGCGGATTTGACCCTCAAAGACGTCATAATCAGCGTCATTGTTTGTCCGACGCTATCGGACTAAGACAACAGTCTGTGTTTTCCCAGAGCCGAGACACAGCCGAACCTGACGACCAACGCATGTCCCAGGTCTAGGCGTGGCACTGGGTCACTGTCTTTTGCGTGTGAGTTTGCATAGGGATGGTCATTGAGCATAACCATTCTGAGAGGTTGCTGGATTATTAGCATTTATTGATGCTGGATAATGAGAGGTGAGAAGGCAGTTGTGACTGCAGTGTCATCACCAGGGGAGGCGGAAGAGGGAGGGAGGGGGGTGAGGTGGCGGGGGGGGGGGGGGGGGGGGGGCAGCACCCCCGCCCCACTCGATAAGTTTCTACAGCATAGTTCACGTATCCATGTAGGTTCACAAATTGGTTCAGAAATCATTCAATCAAGAGCCTAATGGATCTCTTAAAATCTGGTAAGCATCATGTTGGGTCAAAGTAGGCAACACCCCAATAATGAGCCAATATCATAAGGTTGTGCATAAATGGTGTGATCAGTAACTAGCCATTTATTGCAATAAAATCAAGTAAGCAAGTTCTGGGCCATGCTCTCTTATTTTGCCAGACAAATCATACATTCATGCAAGAGAACATGTAAATTTATATACAAGAGAAGAGAATAGCCACTTTGAGGATAACAACTTGTACCTGGGGCTTCTGGAAAATATTGGAAAGCATGGTTTAGCTTATCAAAATTGTGTATGCCTTATGCCCACTGCCCCGCATTTCAACCTGCACTGTCAATGGATTAAATTGAAATTGCCAATTGTTTCCAGCTTTTCAAAATATTTGTATCAGACCTGAAAATTATTTGTATTTATGTCTACTATCTTCAAAGGTACACCCAACTTTGACTTGACCCACCCGCCCACCTTCAGTAACAACACAGACATCACGTCTCTAATGCGTCACAAATGGTGTGCAAACAAAATAATGTATATGTTTGTGAGGTCTAAATGGAACAAAAAAGTTATATTTTAAAGCATAACTTGCTTTAACCCTCGCCCGGGTAGGGCGCAATCACTACGTGTTCGGGTAGGGGGAGGTACGAACCCCCTTAGCGTTTCGCCACTAATTGAACTAGAGCTTCGATTAAAACGAGCGTGTTGCTTGTGACGAGAGGAAGCTGCTGATACCCGATTTTAAAGTCTTGAATCATTATGTGAACTCTGAAGTCATGTCAATGACCCAAAGGTCATCAAAATCGTAAATGCGGATCAATTGAATTTGATCGAGCTACAATCGTGAATGAGCATATCATAATGCCTAATGGGTGCCGAATTTGAAATCAGCGTCATAAAATATCCTAAAAAGTACAAATTCCAAAAAGGTCATGTCAGGTCATCTGAGGTCAGTGACCTCGGTTGATCTGTGGAAGCGCATGACCCCAGTGTAACATATAATTATGTAAAATGGATCCCAAATTTGAAATCAGCGTCATAAAATGTCCTAGAAACCGCCAAAGGCCAAAAAAAGTAATCTGAGGTCATCGGGGGTCAATAACCTCGGTTGTCCTCTGAAAAGGTCAATCGATGTCACAATTTCACTGGAAACCACAACTGTCACCTGGAAACACCTGTGCATATGCTCCTGAACAAAAAACACTCGGGAACTGCACAAGCTACAAGCATCGATACTGCGGGACGCCAGTTGCGCTTGACGTGACCTTGAGAAACAGGTCATAGGTCACGGGTTATGTGGGATAAAAGTTCAAAATTTTCAGGGTATGTGTCAAATTGTTCAAAAGTAGGGTACTAAAAGTTCCATCGTAATCGGGTGAAAACTACGTGAGTTATTCCCGAAAAAAAACGAGGATGGGGGTGGCCAGGGGTGGTAAAGTGTCCTGTCCTTATGGATAAGGTCGGGGACCAAATGCTCCTTCCCATGAAGTACTCGGGGGTCAAAATGCCAGTAAAAATCATTACCTATGGCTATGTCATTCCTGGGAAAATTTACTAAGAGATCATGTCCTTAGAAATACTGATCGTCAAAACCACTTCAGATGTAATATTCACTTAATCATCATATTCCTCACGTCAGCATGTATGTACATTTACTTCTTTTTTATTAGCAGTTGTGTTTCAGCTCTTGATTCTCAATAATGTAGTTTCACCCATATTGCCGACGAAAAAATATATACCAGTTATCTAGTTAGAAAATTGCTCCCCGGGGGTGGGGGTCGGGGTGCTTGTGTATTTTCATTGGAGTGAGCTGAGATCGATTGTCAGGACAGTCGATCTCATTGTTCTGGTACTTTGAGAGTTCTAAATAGTAGAAAATCCGGTTCATTCAGCATGAACATTCACATTCCAGTTATACCGTGCATCCTGCGCAATTGCGTCGTCTATGGCGCATGGTGGAAGACGCTATACGAAGGTAGAGTCATCCGGCGATTTGACCGAATCCGACTTAGGAATGGTGACGTCATCTGGACGGAGAATCCCTTACCCCTATACAAATCAATAATAACTCGCAATTTTTGAAAGACTATATAGATAATTATATTGGGCCGAATTACAAACAACATGCCCTGAAAGAAAGACCGATTCAAGCTCTCTAACATATCTAAATAACATTTTGCTCCTAAGTCACTCCTATTTTGACAGCGAAAGAGCTCTTATCTTACTCCTTCGCTAATGTTAAAAGGTTGGTTTGGTTTGGTTTGTGGACCAAGCACCGTATCCTCTTGAGACCAAGGCGCTAATTGGAACTCTCACCCTGTTCCGAGGGGTATGGGGAGCCGGGCAGACTTTTTCAGAGGCCCGCCGAGGGATTGAACCCCGGTCTCCGGCACAGAAGGCAAGTATCTTACCACTGCGCCGAGTTGCTCCCCAAATTACAACTGCAATGTAAGCAACGTGTTTTTTGTGTGTGTGTGAAATACGTCAGATATGTATCCAGCAAGGTCATGGTATTGGCGGCCGCTGCGCAGCCGACTTTCGGTCTCAAATACAAGTCCTGCGCTCCGCCAGGAACGGAGGTTTAGTGAGAGCGTGATAGGGTTTAGTGGTCGACCAGATACATATGACGTCATATGGCAAACCTGGTATCTGATGCATTTCTGCGCCCACGTTGTTTACATTTCAGTTCTAATGGCGGAGTCGTTGCGGTCGGTCGGCTGAGGTGATTGACAGGTGATACAAATTATTATTGTTAGGTAAGTACTGATAATGTCCCTGTTTTTAGTGCAGTTCTGATGAAATTAGACATGTAGAATTAGTATAAAATATTCAATTTACCTATATAAAGGTGTGCAAAAGCGAATATCGCCCAATAATTAGCTATAGGTCTTTGTTTGGTTTTAACCCGCGCCGTGCCGGTGCTCGGCGCCACCTTCGCCGTGCGGGGGGGACCCCTCTAACTCGAAAACTACACAGGCTAGAAAGACTCCCAGATATCACAGGAACTATGATAGCTAGGAGGAAACGGAAAAACAATGCAAATCTCAAAAATGCAATCGTTAAAGAGTCCTTAGATTTTAGCGCAGGTCAATAGTTAAGGCTCCAGAGCTCATCAAATGTCAAAAAGGCTATTTTTTTTGCAAAACAGTTTATCACGAATAACTTTTTACCTAATAAAGACAAGGCAATAATTTTGACGCCGTCGTGTTTGTCTCGTCAAGGCGCTTCGAATCATATTAGTGTTGACCAGGTTAGATCAACCTTAAAATGTGATCTCAGGTAAAGGTCAAGTGGATACCCAAGTAGGTCATGTTGCACATGGGAAGACGTGCCGTGACGAGACAAACACATCGGTTTCGGTTTCACTTCCCTATTATTATTATGTCAAGAGTTATTGCCATACAACTGTTGGTGACCTCGGATGACCTCGGCTGACCCTGTAGGGGTCACTGAACAAAAATGGCATCTAGGTCATCAAGAATGGCCTATAATAGCATGATCCAGAAGGAATTATACTGCTATCTTGCGTATCCTTGGAATAGGAAGCATTTTAATATTTCCCCATTGACTTATAATGTGGAGGTCACGCAATTGACCCAACCTTAGGTCGCTGATATAAAACAGATCCAAGACAAACGAATTGTAGATGTATATGACCTTATGAAATCCTGTAAGAGTAAAACCGATCATTCACAAACTGTGACTGTGGTACGGCCACAAATTCTTTTGGAGGTGGGGTCACGTGACCTGGTCTTGTGACTTGACCTGAGATGACCTGAGGTATTTTTTAAATACATAATGTGGACAATTGATACCCCAAACAGCTGTGCCAAAACGGCGGCGCGCAGCGCCGCCGTTTTCCCACTATCCGCGAAACACCTGAGGAAGGTGTCTAAACACCGGGCGCCAATACCACAGCATTGCGCGGGTTAACCCTATTCCCTGCGGGGGCAGATTCTGCCCCATCCCCCGGTGGTTTTCACTTGCCGCTTCTAAACCGTTAGGCCTAGTGTCCTGAAACTTTGAGACTTTTCCCAAAATTGAATGGTGCGTGTTATGTCAAAATTTGGAGAGGAAAAATCGGTCCAGCAGAGGCGGTTCCAGGCTCCAGTTTTGGGGAGGGTGTTGCGAATGCGGTTTTGCGGCGCATACTTCCTTCGTGGTTTGCAGTGCAATACATGCGTCCGAAACAATTTCAATGCAATATGCATCATAGATACTGGGATTGTACATATTTTTGGAGCAGAGGCGCACTCAGGATAAAACCAAATCGGAGGCGATACCCACCCTCAAATTAGGTCCAACTTTAAATTAGTAAGATGATAAAAGCGTTACGCGCATTGTGCCCCCCCCCCCATGTTTTCCTGGATCCGCCTATGCGCAATATATAAAATTTAACAAATTACATCATATAATGTCCACATGTGACGTTCATGTCGTCCCAATCAATCACGAACAGCACATATTTTGCTCCAGAAAATCCCCCCCATTTTACATTCCATGAAAACGCCTATGATGTTCATTTTGTGTTGTCTTTTGATATATTAAAGACCAGTTCATTTGAAGCTCAAAAACGTTTGGAGCATGAAAATCGGTCGAGCCACATGGCCGCAATGACCTTTCAAAAAACACCAACAATTTCAGATTTTTTTGCCCCCTGACCCCCAATTTTTGAACAAAACAAAAATTTTGCGAACCAAAAAGAGGTATTTTTTCATTACGAATCGAATGGCGTTTGTCCCATCGGAATCGACCGAACGGTTCACGAGATCTCTGGGGGGGGGGGGGGGCAGAATCTGCCCCCGCAGGTTAACGTACTTCTGGCCGCCCGCAGGGGATAGGGTTAAACTATAGGGATGATGTGAGCGTGCAGCCAGGTGTTAGGGTATTCATGTGAAGTAAAAAAATGACGCCAGCTGAGCTGGGGTCATTTTTGTATGTGCAACTTTTGGTCGGGCTACTCAAAGCACATTTCCACCCCTGGGGGTGGCATCCACCCCGCCCCCTACCTGGGCGAGGGTTAAGGTTATTAAGGAAAGAAGAAAAAAAATACTTTGAAATATTACCCATACACCAAATACAATATCTTGACGTCCAAGTTTGCTTACTGTTTCTTGACTCCCGAGGAAACATCAGTGGTATTCGTTAAAATGTGCACAAATATGGACGAGGGTGTACGGAGCTCCTCCCCAAGGGCATGAAGCGGATGCTTACGTCATGATATCATCTGATCACACCATTTACGAGTCCAAAGAACACGATAATCACTTGACGATTCCGAGATTGTCTCATCTGCGCCAAACATCTATTTCACGATCCTTCAGTGGGAAGAATGAGATGATGAAACGTGTTTTGAGATGGTGTATTAGGGTGGTCCCAACAAACACCGTTTCGTCGGTGCAAGCTTGCCAAATGACACAGCGTTCTTCTTTAGGCCAATCAATAACAAGTATTCCAAATTTCATTTCGATCTTTTGAGTTTTTTTCCTCCCCGGGCCTCCGTAAGTTGTTGACCCCTACCCAAAAGGTCAAAAATCAAAGTCGTCGTACAGACCTCCGCGTGTGCTCATTTGAAAGCGATTGTCGAGTAGAGTAAACTTTAATTCAGTCAAAATACTCTATATTCAGGTTTTCGTTCTATGAGACATAAACAGAGCCCAAAACCAAGCTTTCAATAGAGCTCTATTGAAGGCTTGCATTTGGGCTCTGTTTATGACTTGTTGAGCGCAAACTTGAATTTAGAGCATTTCGACTGAATTAAATGTATTCTACTCGACAAGAGCTTTCAAATGAGCACACGCGGAGGTCTGTACGACGACTTTGATTTTTGACCTTCTGGGTAGGGGTCAACAACTTACGGAAGATCGGGGGAGGGACCAAAACTCAAAGGATCAAAATGAAATTTAGCATACGTGTTATTGTCCTAGAGAAAAATGCCGTGCCAATTGGCAAGCTTGCACCGATGAACAAGTTTTTTTTTGTTGACACACTAATGGTGTATAGCAGACTGTAGGTAATTTTTTCTTGAGGTCAGGGTAAGATTTTTGGAGATTGGTGATGTTAAGGTTAATAGGTTGGAACATTGCTTTTAGTCGGTTCTTAATGTCTTCATCTGAACTTTTCCTTAATCTCACACATTGCTTGTGTTATGTAGCCTTGGCTCTTCCCATTTGTGAGGTAAGTACTAGTGGTGCCAATCGGTATGTACAATCATTTTCGGAATTCCGAATTTGTCCGAAGACCGATTCGGTTTTTGGACGGACATAAAAATATTTATTTGGACATTTTCGGACATCCAATGCCCATGGATGGCTTGTCGCGAAAATCACTTATTAATTTTTTTTAAAGAAAGTAATTCATTTAACCACATTTTAACCACAATTAACCACATTCACCACAAGTAATTCATTTCCATATCAAACACGTTTTCTGCTTTCGGACGAATTTCGGACAAACAATGATTTTCGGGCAGCTTCGGACGGACAGCAGACCACGGTCTTGGACATCGGTCGGACATTAGACAAATATTTTATGAAATTGGCACCACTACTAAGTACCAGTGTTCGTCACGGGCCCACCAACCCCCAGCCCAGCCCGGCCCAGACCTATGAACACCAAGCCCCGGCCCGGACCAGGCCCGGTCAAAATTATATTATTAAGGCCCAGACCCGGTCCGGCCCGTTCAGATTAAGCATATAAATATTTTCACAAAATTTGCAATCACTATCCTAGCATATTCACTTGTATACTATAAATGTGAAACAATGAACCAACTATGCTAACCAAAAGCAAACAAAAAGCCACAGCCACAGCAACATTGTGTTGCTGTGGAAGTGAACTGCTGGTTGAAATATTTTTTTTCAGCTGTGACCTGAGCTTCAACATTCTCAGCCCAGGCCCGTCCAGAGCCTGTTGATTTCCTTAAAGTTGAGGCCCAGCCCAGGCCCAGCCCAGGCCCAGCCCAGGCCCAGCCCAGGCCCAGCCCAGGCCCAGCCCAGGCCCAGCCCAGGCCCAGCCCAGGCCCAGCCCAGGCCCAGCCCAGGCCCAGCCCAGGCCCAGCCCAGGCCCAGCCCAGGCCCAGCCCAGGCCCAGCCCAGGCCCAGCCCAGGCCCAGCCCAGGCCCAGCCCAGGCCCAGCCCAGGCCCAGCCCAGGCCCAGCCCAGGCCCAGCCCAGGCCCAGCCCAGGCCCAGCCCAGGCCCAGCCCAGGCCCAGCCCAGGCCCAGCCCAGGCCCAGCCCAGGCCCAGCCCAGGCCCAGCCCAGGCCCAGCCCAGGCCCAGCCCAGGCCCAGCCCAGGCCCAGCCCAGGCCCAGCCCAGGCCCAGCCCAGGCCCAGCCCAGGCCCAGCCCAGGCCCAGCCCAGGCCCAGCCCAGGCCCAGCCCAGGCCCAGCCCAGGCCCAGCCCAGGCCCAGCCCAGGCCCAGCCCAGGCCCAGCCCAGGCCCAGCCCAGGCCCAGCCCAGGCCCAGCCCAGGCCTAGCCCAGGCCCAGCCCAGGCCCAGCCCAGGCCCAGCCCAGGCCCAGCCCAGGCCCAGCCCAGGCCCAGCCCAGGCCCAGCCCAGGCCCAGCCCAGGCCCAGCCCAGGCCCAGCCCAGGCCCAGCCCAGGCCCAGCCCAGGCCCAGCCCAGGCCCAGCCCAGGCCCAGCCCAGGCCCAGCCCAGGCCCAGCCCAGGCCCAGCCCAGGCCCAGCCCAGGCCCAGCCCAGGCCCAGCCCAGGCCCAGCCCAGGCCCAGTCCAGGCCCAGCCCAGGCCCAGCCCAGGCCCAGCCCAGGCCCAGCCCAGGCCCAGCCCAGGCCCAGCCCAGGCCCAGCCCAGGCCCAGCCCAGGCCCAGCCCAGGCCCAGCCCAGGCCCAGCCCAGGCCCAGCCCAGGCCCAGCCCAGGCCCAGCCCAGGCCCAGCCCAGGCCCAGCCCAGGCCCAGCCCAGGCCCAGCCCAGGCCCAGCCCAGGCCCAGCCCAGGCCCAGCCCAGGCCCAGCCCAGGCCCAGCCCAGGCCCAGCCCAGCCCAGGCCTAGCCCAGGCCCAGCCCAGGCCCAGCCCAGGCCCGGCCCATGGCCCATAGGGCCGGCCCAGCCCGTGACGAACTCTGGTAAGTACCTAAGTCATGAGTGATGGTCAACAAGCTTTGTTCAGTCTGTATTTGATTGAAGTATGAATTGACTAGCTGGGGTACCCGGCGTTGCCCGGGTAATTCAGTACCTGGCGGTGTCTTGGGAGCCACCCAGGTGGCTTACAACCCATAAGCCAGACTTGAAAAAAATACACGCTACCGGCTGTTCTTTAATTGGAACATTGAAACCAAGTCCACAGTCATGAATCTGATTTGAGAGTGTTCTAAATTTATATTTATCTCCCACTTTGCCATCAACTGATCCTGGCCCCTGGCACTATGGTTGAAAATTTGAGCATCAAAATGCATTGAAATGCATTGCAACCAAGGCCACAGTCGTGAATATAATTTTAGAGCAATGCATTGAAACCAAGGCTACAGTCGTTAATCTAATTTTAGTGCACTCTTGACAGTCAATACTGCAGTAATTAGTGCTCTAAATATATAATTCTTCCCCCACTATCACATGTCAGTAGGTACGAATAAACAGTAAGTAGGTATGTATATACACGCCCACACACGCATACTGGCATAATAGTGCACTCGAATAAACCAAATGACACAAATATTTACATGGATGAATTTGCACTGAAACTATTGTTATATTTCCGGTTTTTGTTGTGTGCTCTTGAATTTCCTTCACCCTGTGTCCCGACAAAAAAAAATAAAGATGGCTAGGGTGGGGTAGATAGCAACGAACCCATCAGCAGTCACTGACTTGATGCAATCGGCAGCACAATGCCAAATGGTGACCCTAATTAATATTGCCCTTCTCCCTGTTTTTCTCTCCCGGTGCCGTCCCTGAGTATACCTACCTATATACATATATAACAATATACAAACACATATATAAGCATTACTTAATAGAAGACTGTTTGACGGTTCTCTTCACTGTGACAGATCTCCGAAACATTGCATCTTTAGCTGCGACGGTGTGTGATGTATGCTTTATACCGATACCGATACCGATACACCTATTTTGAACTAGAAGTGAGAGACGAGGGTGTCGTCGATTTGTCGCACTGCTGTGTTTTTGTCCTCCGTCGTCATATATAGGTTGCATGGTAGGCGTAGCGCGGGCAGTTTCTTCGTGTCCGTTTAGTCACGTCAGGGTAGACGTTTACAATTGACCGGTCTTTTCTGTCTTGGACAACTTGCTGTTGCTGTTGATGAGTCGTTGTGGTTATGCTGATTTGCTACTCGATTTTAATAAAAGACGTCGGGAGCAACAGTTGGTATTGCTATCAGTGACAAACAGTGCATTGGCAAACATTCCGGCACAGGGCACAACACCTGACGGCAGCAGGTCACCTGTCTAATCACAGGGGGACAGTGCGAGGGCAAGAAAGGGGGGGGGGGGCAGGTTTCCGGAGCGAGCTCTGAGCGAGCTTTATCAGAGCTCTGACAGCAGTACACAAAACCCCGAGTCCTAACTGAGCAGCAGCACATTTGAAAGCGTGCGATAAGAAAATGTGTGATTTGGGTTGAAGGTGTTTCATTATTGGTACAACTATAAGTGGTGTTCACACTAACACACTAAAATGTGTGTTTAACATGTGAGATGGTAGCGACGACGTTGACGGAACAATTGTACTTGTTATAGTAGGATCAGGATAAGTGTCTAAATGATTAGACTGACTTGCTGTTACATTCGCTCTTGTCTTGCGCTCTTGTCTTGCTGGTAACTATAGGTTAAAGGCACTCTTCCAGCGACAAAGTAAGCATCCGTCATAGGGTGTCAATGACACCCTAACCCGTGACACCCCGTGAGGTTGTCAAAGAAGGGTATCGTATAAATGCGAGACACCATATTTAGGGGCCATGAAATGCCAAAATAAGGAGTCGTGACTCCTTATATTTCGTAGATAAAGGTATCGCACCCCGTTAATTGGTATCAGCGACACCCCTGACAGGCGTCATTTGAGGGGTTCGAACTCCTTCTAACGTGTCAGACTCCGAAATAAGGCGTCATCGAAACCTCTGGTAGGTGTCATCTGAGGGTGTCGAACTCCTTGTGAAGTGTCAGACTTCGAAGAAGGGCGTCATCGACACCTCCGACGGGTGTCATCTGAGAGTGTCGAACTCCTTGTGAAGTGTCAGACTCCGAAATAGGGCGTCATCGACACCCCTGATGGGCGTCATCCGAAGAGAGTCGTGATTCTCTTGAAGGAGTCAGGACTCCCGTTGAGAAGGTGTCAGACACCCACGCTGGTCCTAGAAAACACCATTTTGTAGAGCCTGACTCTTTTTTGACACCATTTTTTAGCGTTCGATACGGTAAGGACACCCCTCTGGGGCGGACATTTTGACGGTGTCGCCAATCCACGTACGGGTGCCGTTTTTTCTTTCAGTGTGGGGCCTCATTCGCCTTTTGGTGTTGCCTCATGGGTGATCGTGTTTGAGTGTGTGCCGGTGAATGGCATGGCCTATGTGGGCGTGTATGCGTGTATGCGTGTGTGGGCGTGTATATACATACCTACTTACTGTTTATCCGTACCTACTGACATGTGCTTTGTCCCCATGTAGGGATGTCTGAATACATTGATTGATTAATTGATAGTGGGGGAAGAAATATATATTTAGAGCACTAATTACTGCAGCAGTTTGCACTGACAGTTTGCACTAAAATTGCACTAAAAAGAGTGCACTAAAATTAGATTAACGACTGTAGCCTTGGTTTCAATCAGGGGCGCAGCCAGGGGGGGCACAGGGGGCACGTGCCCCCCCCCCCCCCCCCCATTGGGTCGAGGGGCCCGAAGGGCCCCTCGGCCCAATGGGAGAAGGCCTCGGCCCCTCAGCCCAACTCCTATGACAGGTATCGACGTACAACTTACAGTACCTTATGCTGCATTAATTCTACGTCTTTTTACAAAGTTCAATGAAATTGATGTAGCACTTTGGGAGATCATGACGTTTTAATGACGTCATGTCACGCCATTTTTGGTCGAAAAACGATATATGTTTTACAAATCGTAGAAAATCGAGTTTTGAAGCAGATTGTAAATGAAAAACGTCAAAAGAAAGGAAATGGCATTCTCTTCAAAACTTCTATCTCAGATTTGCGAAAGTTTGGGTTTTTGACTCCTAAAAATAAAAACATAAAATTTTCCAGAAAACTTTTCACATTTTTCTTTCTTGAAGATATGAAAAACGGAATATATCTGAGTGAACCAGGTATGGACGATACCCAAACAAAATTTCAAAGCAATATCTTAATTGACTTATGGCTCCGTAAGCATAAGTAACTCATGACGTCATTTTTTTAAGTTACGTTTTTTTGGCTTTTATTGACCAGATACAGACAAATAAATGCCACCACTGTTTTTCTGAGACAAAACTGGTCTAGAGACATGCCTTTTTTATTTAGATGAATCAATGACAAATTTTTACCTTATGTGACCTGACCTTGACCATATATGGTGTCAGGTTGTGAAAATGGCTGCTACTATCAAATTCTACGTGTAAAATAACCTTCGTAGACCTCTTGCCAAAAGTGACCTTTTGTGAGCTGACCTTAACCTTTGCTTACAATTTCACTTTTTCCTAATGCGGGAGATGTATTATATCTTTGAGAGTACTTTGTGCGATAAGAGTCTCAATCTAAGGCTTTGGATGGAAAGTATGGCCCAAAAACTAAAATACCTTAATTTTGACTTTTGACCTGGCCGTGTCCTGAGATGTGACCTTATTTTGAAGATGTCTCGTAAACGTTAGATGCGGCTCATTGAGAGCTTTCGATTACGGCCTTGCGCGTCTCGCTGCGGTTATTGGTTCGGAATATAACGAAAGGGCAGAATCTGCCCTGCCCCCCCCCCCCCCCCAGCGTGTTCGACCGAATACCCCAGCGGGGCGCGGGTTAATTTGTCTTATTAAATCAGAAAATATGTCAAATTTTGGGCGAATTTGGGCGGTTTGGGGCATGTCAGCTTGCCCCCCCCCCCCCCCCTGCTGGATCTGCCAGTGGCCATAAACTAAGACAAGCTACTTGAAAATCCCGTGAGCGCTTAACATTTTCAATGGAAGTTTTATACGTTGCTATTTTCTGAAGTTGTCTTTCCAAACTTACGACGGATCGTTTCAGCCCCTCCGCACTCCATAGTCTACACATTAGTGACTGTGAATTACCTCGAATTTATGTGTTTCCAATGTAATATGTCACAAACGTGAGCAATCGGGACAACGTAAAATGTTGAGGGCCAGACGTTCCGCGTTGCCTCTTATTGATTGTGTTGCTGCTGGGACCTTCAAGGTGCCTTGTGCGTGCATCTAAAATGGTTAACCCACGCACAGACGGGGTTCGCACCAAGTTCGAACCGACGGGGGGTGGATACCCGCCCTACAAAATTTCCAAAGTCATGCAACGTATAGCGACAAACAGAAACAGGTTAGATAGCTCGAAACAAACAGGCGCCAATGATAGTACTAAGTCATTATTTTAGGCCAGGTCATTTAGGCCCTTGAGGTCACCAGAGGTCAACAAAGGTAATATTTAGGCCATAAATGGGTGTCCTTACCAAAACCCGTCTATATCTCGAGAACAAAAAGAGGTAGCGACGCGCGAGAAAAAAAAAACGTCCGAAAGATTACTGGGGGATCCAGGGGGGGGGGGTGGCATCAGGGGCAAATGCCCCCCCCCCCCCCGCAGGAATCTGGAAGGGGGGAATTCAATACAAGTATCCCCCCTCCCCGCGCGTTCCCAATTTATCGTAAAATCGTCTTTCCAGCAGTCAAAATCCAGCTATCCACAGTCAAAAACCGGAAAATTTCGCGCCGCTTCGCGGCATGACACAACTTTCGCAATAGCTCATGCAAATTTGGAAAATGGGAAAATGAATTCCATTAGGTAAGTGTCTGGCAGAGGCTCTCCTTGGCGATAATTGCTGGCACTGGCGGGTCCAAGGGGCATCAGCGACAAATGCCCGCCCCCTCCCCCGTGCGCGTTCCCCGGGCGTTCCCGGCACTGAACGTGAAAAACAATAATCCTATGAGAAAACTTCATGAAAACGGAAGTATTTTTCTCTCGAGTGATTGAATTTGAAGTTTGCATGTCTCCCTTTTTTAATGATAGAGAAAACAGCGCACCTGATGCCATTCAAGCAGCCCCAACCGGAAAATTTCGCGCCGCTTCGCGGCATGACAACTTTCGTAATTACTTATACAAATTTGGAAAATGGGAAAATGAATTCCATTAGGTAAGTGTCTGGCAGAGGGTCTCCTTGGTGGTTATTGCTGGCACTGGCGGATCCAGGGGGGCATCAGGGATAAATACACCCCCCCCCCCACCCTTCCACAGGAATCTTAGAGGGGCATTCAATACAAGTATGCCCCCCCCGCACGTTCCCTGTACTGAACGTGCAAAGCAATGATGTTAGGAGAAAACTTCATGAAAACGGAAGTTTTTCTTCTTCTTCTCTCGAGTGATTGAATTTGAAGTTTGTATGTATCCCTTTCTTTCAATGATACACAAAACAGCGCACCTGATGCAATTCAAGCAGCCCCGGTGACACTTAACCCGCACCCCCTGGGGGGGGGGGGGCAGAATCAGCCCCCCTTCCGGATTTTCTCAATAATTTCAAAAATTGAATAGATATCAACGTCAAACTTTCAGTACATTTTGCTGCATCAATTCTACGCCTTCTCACCCAAAGTCCAAGTAAATTGATGCAGTATTGTGGGAAATAATGACGTTTTAAAGACGCCATGTCATGCCATTTTTGGCGGAAAAACTATAAATGTTTGAACAATCGTAGAAAATAGAGTTTTGAAGCAAATTGTAAATCAAAACGTCAAAAGAAAATAAATGACATGTTCTTCAAAATGGCTATTCGGAATATTCAAAATTTTGTGTTTTTGACCGTCCAAAATAGGAAAAACTTATTTTTTCGGAGAGAAAAAATATCATTTTTTTTGTGAATTTGAAAAGTGAATTTCTTAGCTCGAATACCAAAGTAAGGCGACCGGCCCAAATATGCGGGGGAAAATGGGGGTACCTTTTTGCCACAAAAAGATGCCCCACGGAGAGAGGCTGGATCCGCCAGTGCGAAAGATAATTTAATTTGTTGTCAATCAGGCTTCATCAGATTTGATCTCGGGTCAATAGTCAATAATTTGATCTCAGGGAAGGCCATCGAACGTGAAATATTCTCAAAATAGCGGAATTGTTTTGAGAGAATAACTTTTGAGATACGCATGCTAGAATGATACTTACAGTTTTCACTATTGTGTTTCTCTGTCGAGACATCGAATGGTATATCGGATGATCATGACCTAGTTAGGTCATATTCGAAAATTGACATGTCCTGTGCTCAGGTCAAGGCAGATCAAGTTCAAATTTTACACCAGTCAACGTGTCTCGACGAGCGAAGCACATTGTTGATAACTCCATTACTCTACCTTCATTTGGCAAAGAGTTATTGAATAAAAAACACGTAACCTCTTGGGTCACCTGAGTTGACCTCGTAGAGGCCACATAGCAAAAATGTGACTTGGATCTTTGCATTTGGCACAAGAATGGTGTAGGCACCTGGTCAAAACTGGTCAAATTTAAGCGGTTTCTGTGGATTTCTACGTGTTTTTATTTTCTCCATTTACTTATAATGGAAGTTTACCAATAGAATTGACCTTCGGTCACCAATATTACAAATTCGAGATATACGAATTATAGGTACTTATGGGCTATGTCCTAAATGCATCCTGTGAGTTTCAAACCGCTCGGTCGATCACTTTGGCACGACCACAAACTTTCAAAAACTTGCTTGGAGGTGGGATCACTGAACGTGACTTGTTGACCTGACCTGAGATGACTCGAGATAAAAAATGGTCCACAATTTGGGTGATTGTTCCCCAAAGAGTTACGCCAAGTTTAGCGGCGCTGCGTGTCGACGTTTTACAATATTTACGAAAACTTGGGGGGTGGATATCAGGGGACGGATATCCGCCCCCCCCCCCAAGTCGGTGCGCGTGTTAATACTTCACATCATGGTGCCAACAGGGATCAGTTGCCGCATTTTTTTTTTTATCAGACTAAGCACTTATCAGTAAATTTACGCATAGGTTCTGTTCGACATGGGCCTGTCTGACGTTTTTTTGTGTCGACTATTTGGGGGCCCGGCAAAATATAGTGACCCAAATCCGAGGATATATCATTTTACGCCATTTTTTTGTTTGGGGGGGGGGGGTGGTTTTGATCGAAGGGCCCCTCGGGATGCTGTGTGCCCCCCCCCCCCCCCTCCCTTGAAGAAGGTCTGTCTGCACCCCTAGATCTGACCTTAGGTCACCGATATTATAAATCCAAGATAAACGAATTGTAGGTACTTATGACCTTATTAAGTCATGTGAGTTTGAAACCGCTCGGTCAATCACTGTGGCTTTGGCACGACTTTCAAAAACTTGCTTGGAGGCGGGGTCACTTAACTTTCAAAAACTTGCTTGGAGGTGGGTTCACTTAACAGGACCTGTTGACCTGACCTGAGATGACTCGAGATACAAAATTACACAAAATGTGGATAATTGATGCCCAAAGAGCTATGCTAAGTTCGGTGGCGCTACACACCGCCGTTTTCCCAATATTTACGAAAACCTCTGATGGGCGGATATCCGCACCCCACGTCGTTGCGCGTGTTAATACTTCACATGGTGCCAAAGGGAGTCAGTTGCCGCACATTATTTTGTATCAGACTACGGTACTTATCAGTCAATCTACGTATGGGGTCTGTTCAACATGGGTCTGTCCGACGTTTTTTTGGCGATAATTTAGGACCCCTGCAAAATATAGAGGTATAAATCCGAGGAGATACCATTTCGCGTTTTTTTTTGGGGGGGGACCTTTGGCCGAGGGGGCCCTCTGGGGATACCGTGCCCCCCCCCCCCACCTTGCCGAAGGTCTGGCTGTACCCCTGGTTTCAATGCATTGCTCTAAAATTATATTCACGACTGTGGCCTTGGTTTCAATGCATTTCAATGCATTTTGATGCTAAAAAAAATAAACCATAGTGCCAGGGGCCAGGATCAGTTGATGGCATAGTGGGATATAAATATAAATTTAGAACACTCTCAAATTAGATTCATGACTGTGGCATTGGTTTCAATGTTCCAATTAAAGAACAGCCGGTAGCGTGTATTTTTTTTCAAGTCTGGCTTATGGGCTGTAAGCCACCTGGGTGGCTCCCAAGACACCGCCAGGTACTGAATTCCCCGGGCAACGCCGGGTACCCCAGCTAGTCAATTCATACTGCAATCAAATAAAGACTGAACAAAGCTTGTTGACCATCACTCATGACTTAGGTACTTACCAGAGTTCGCCACGGACTGGGCCGGCCCTATGGCCCATGGGCCGGGCCTGGGCTGGGCCTGGGCTGGGCCTGGGCTGGGCCTGGGCTGGGCCTGGGCTGGGCCTGGGCTGGGCCTGGGCTGGGCCTGGGCTGGGCCTGGGCTGGGCCTGGGCTGGGCCTGGGCTGGGCCTGGGCTGGGCCTGGGCTGGGCCTGGGCTGGGCCTGGGCTGGGCCTGGGCTGGGCCTGGGCTGGGCCTGGGCTGGGCCTGGGCTGGGCCTGGGCTGGGCCTGGGCTGGGCCTGGGCCTGGGCTGGGCCTGGGCTGGGCCTGGGCTGGGCCTGGGCTGGGCCTGGGCTGGGCCTGGGCTGGGCCTGGGCTGGGCCTGGGCTGGGCCTGGGCTGGGCCTGGGCTGGGCCTGGGCTGGGCCTGGGCTGGGCCTGGGCTGGGCCTGGGCTGGGCCTGGGCTGGGCCTGGACTGGGCCTGGGCTGGGCCTGGGCTGGGCCTGGGCTGGGCCTGGGCTGGGCCTGGGCTGGGCCTGAGCTGGGCCTGGGCTGGGCCTGGGCTGGGCCTGGGCTGGGCCTGGGCTGGGCCTGGGCTGGGCCTGGGCTGGGCCTGGGCTGGGCCTGGGCTGGGCCTGGGCTGGGCCTGGGCTGGGCCTGGGCTGGGCCTGGGCTGGGCCTGGGCTGGGCCTGGGCTGGGCCTGGGCTGGGCCTGGGCTGGGCCTGGGCTGGGCCTGGGCTGGGCCTGGGCTGGGCCTGGGCTGGGCCTGTGCTGGGCCTGGGCCTGGGCTGGGCCTCAACTTTAAGGAAATCAACCGGGCTCTGGATGGGCCTGGGCTGAGAATGTTGAAGCTCAGGTCACAGCTGAAAAATATTTCAACCAGCAGTTCACATCCACAGCAACACAATGTTGCTGTGGCTGTGGCTTTTTATTTGCTTTTGGTTAGCATAGTTGGCTCATTGTTTCACATTTATAGTATACAATCAAATATGCTAGGTTAGTGATGCCAAATTTTGTGAAAATATGTATATGCTTAATCTGATCGGGCCGGACGGGGCCTGGGCCTCAATAATATAAATTTGACCGGGCCTGGTCCGGGCCTGGGCTAGGTGTCCATGGGCCTGGGCCGGGCTGGGCTGGGGGTTGGTGGGCCCGTGACGAACACTGGCACTTAGTAGTGGTGCCAATTTAATAAAATATTTGTCCGATGTCCGACCGATGTCCAAGACCATGGTCTGCTGTCCGTTCGAAACTGTCCGAAAATAATGGTTTGTCCGAAATTCGTCCGAAAGCAGAAAACGTGTTAGATATGGAAACGAATTACCTGTGGCACACTTTCTTTTTTAATAAAAAAGTAATAAGTGATTTTCGCGACAAGCCATCCTTGGGCATTGGATGTCCGAAAATGTCCAAAGAAATATGTTTATGTCCGTCCGGAAACCGAATCGGTCTTCGGACAAATTCGGAATTCCGAAAATGATTGTACATACCGATTGGTACCACTAGTACTTACCTCACAAATGGGAAAAGCCAAGGCTACATAACACAATCCATGTGTGAGATTAAGGAAAAGTTCAGATGTAGACATTAAGAACCGACAAAAAGCAATTTTCCAACCTAATTAACCTTAACATCACCAATCTCCAAAAATCTTACCCCGACCTCAAGAAAAAATTACCTACAGTCTGCGATACACCATTAGGGTGTCAAAAAAACTTGTTCATCGGTGCAAGCTTGCCAATTGGCACGGCATTCTTCTCTAGGCCAATAACAAGTATGCCAAATTTCATTTAGATCCTTTGAGTTTTGGTCCCTCCCCCGGTCCTCCGAAAGTTGTTGACCCCTACCCTAAATGTCAAAAATCAAAGTCGTCGTACAGACCTCCGCGTGTGCTCATTTGAAAACTCTTGTCGAGTAGAATACACTTAATTCAGTCTAAATGCTCTAAATTCAAGTTTGCGTCCTATGAGTCATAAACAGAGCCCAAACGCAAGCCTTCAATAGAGTTATATTGAAAGCTTGGTTTTGGGCTCTGTTTATGTCTCATAGAACGAAAACCTGAATATAGAGTATTTTGACTGAATTAAAGTTTACTCTACTCGACAAGCGCTTTCAAATGAGCACACGTGGAGGTCTGTACGACGACTTTGATTTTTGACCTTCGGGAAGGGGTCAACAACTTACGGAGGCCCGGGAGAGGACAAAAACTCAAAAGATCGAAATGAAATTTGGCACACTTGTTATTTATTGGCCTAAAAAAGAACGCTGTGCCAATTGGCATGCTTGCACCGACGAAACGGTGTTTTGGGGAACACCCTAATACACCATCTCAAAACACGTTTCATCATCTCATTCTTCCCACTGAAGGATCGTGAAATAGACGTTTGGCGCAGATGAGACAATCACGGAATCGTCAAGTGATTACCGTGTTCTTTGGACTCGTAAATGGTGTGATCAGATGATATCATGACGTAAGCATCCGCTTCATACCCTTGGTGAGGAGCTCCGTACACCCTCGTCCACATTTGTGCACATTTTAACGAACACCACTAATGTTTCCTCTTTAGTCGAGAAACAGTAAGCAAACTTGTACATCAAGATATTGTATTTGGTGTATGGGTAATATTTCAAAGTATTTGTTTGTTTTTTGGTTTCCTTAATAACCAGAGGGATTAACCCTCGCCCAGGTAGGGGCGGGGTGGATGCCACCCCCAGAGGTGGTAAAAGTGTTTTGAGTGGCCCCGACCAAAAGTTGCACATACAAGAATGACCCCAGCTCAGCTGGGATCATTTTTTTTACTTCACATGAATACCCTAACAACTGGCTGCACGCTTACATCATCCCTATATTTTAACCCTATTCCCTGCGGGCGGCCAGAATGGGAACTATCAAAGCGTTCAAAATTGTAGCATTCAATGCTTGTCCCATCCAAAACCGCAGCTAACAACGCTTGCGACATCCAAAATTCGCCCGGATAGGGGACATCTTCATCAGCCAAACTCGCCGCATCCAAAATGGTACTCGCCGCATCCAAAACCGTGACATACAGCCACATCCAAAGCCGTGGCAATCAAGCTTGTGACATGCAAAACTGTCTGGCGCGGTCATATTTGGAACTACTAGTTACAGTGGAATCCGCTAGATGGAGGGAGTAGCGGGGTGATGACGTAGTCACTCTAACACGCAAGTCGGCTACAGTGGAATATGTTTATGCGAATGGACATCTGACACCACACTGGACCCGGCGTCGCTCGCATCGGCCGGCAGCTGTCGGGCGGGGGAGGAGGATGAGCGGTGTAGACCGGCGGAATGGGGGGGGGGGCGTCATATCGAGACCGCGGGAAAGCTAATGGTAAAGCTAAAGCTACGATGAGGATAAGCGTTAGCTGCCACGTTTCGATATGCGATCCGGCTCATTCCAGTAAACCTCATGGTACTAGCTTATGGTACTACTACTACTACTACCATAGTCTGCGACGGATTTAATTAACGCATTTCTTATTCAATAATTAATTATTAATTGTGATGATTTATTATTGAAAATTTGACATAAATAATTGAATAGTAATACAAAAATATCATAGTTAACCCATTAAATACCAAGGTTTGTTCTAGATGGGCCGGATCAACAGTTTTCTTGTCACATCAGAGGAGAGACGTCCTAATACACCTTCGAAAACTTCCTCCCCCATAACTTCAGGCGTTTTCGAAATACAGAGGCACCGCCTCTAAACGGGACGGTCCCGTTTTGACCAGGTGGTCCGAGAGTGACTAGTAGTGGTCGGCACCGCTCCGCCAGCCGTTCCCGGGGTCGCGCGCCTATTGCCGTATGCCTGTAACCTGACCCTTGTTCCTCTCCCCTCTACTGCGCTCCCACGCTGCTTTCCTCTAGAGACGCAAATTTCAGGACCACAGAGCCGGCGCTGGGCCCAAATTCAGGCCCGGCGTGCCTGAAGCTGTGTCTGAACTCAGGCTTGCCGGTCTCATGCCGGGCTCAGCACAAGTTATCAATTTAAAAAACTAATTAAATAGAAATAAATATTGGCAAAAGTCAGAACATACATGCTTAAAGATCATGATAAATTGAGGAAAAAAATATACAACAGTTAACAGTAAAACACCAGCATAACACATAACAATGTCACAGTTTACAAATTAAAAGTGATAACTAGTACGTCCTAGCAAGGAGTGGACACACCAGTGAAACTTAATAAATCAAACTACAGGGTCAATTCATGATCAATTCATCAGCTCAGTCACTGCAGCAGTGCAAGAGTCAAGTGCAATCAAACAGAAACAACTACCCCAAATCATATTCCACTGTCATCACTAGTAACTAGGTGGGGTGGCATACAATATTATATTTAGTCATCCCATTGCCCCAGGTCACCCCAAATTATTTTGTATAACAAATAAGTACCTATGGAACAAAACCACCCACATATATGATAATAATTATTGTTAATACTATTGTAAATACATATTACTGAGAATATTTATTGATACATATTTACTATTTAGTTCCACATGAGAAAGGACATATTCAAGTCATATCATTTGTAGTTTTGGTAGTGAACAAATATTGTATTTTATGCAATTACAATTATAAAGGTGGAAAGACTGCAAAGCAAAAACAAAAAAAAAACATTTTGGAAAGAAATCTTAAGTGGCCAAGACCTATCCCAGAATGCAAACCTGTCTAGTTCCACTTCAACTTCTTATCGCAATAGCTCCATAATTTATATATGACCTTGCATAATTACACGTGACACTCCCCAACAACACATTCAAACCCAATTTCCAAACAATGTATTTTGATGAGTCACATTTGCGACGAATTCGCCAGGACTGGACCGTAAAAGAATCACGTGTGTCAATTAAGCAGCAGATCGATATTCGCGAATGTGTCACTTTGACAGATATTCACAACTTCACACCTCAGAATCGCGACGCCTCAGAATTGTGTGAAGACAATTGTTCATGTTGGTATTCGAAAATAAGCTGTAGTATCAAATCTTAACCCTTGGTGTCAGTTGAAGTTTAAATATTTTTTAAGGAAGTCCATCTGCCGAATCCGCAATATGTTGACATTTTCATTTTGGTGATTTTAAGTAATATATGGTGATAAAGTTTAGTCATTTCGGTGACGGGATTAATTGTCTGCGCCGTTTTGAGCTCAACGCTTCACAATTGTCAAATACTTCAGCCGCCATTACGCACAGCAGTGAAGTGGATGTCCGTCAAGCTAGCAGCAGATTCATATTCGCGAATCTGCTGCTGCCAGACAGACATTCGCCGGGCTCGAATATACTGCTACTGGCAGCAGATTCGGCGAATGTCTGTCAGCTGGCAGCATATTCGTGAACAACTTCCGCGGCCTTTTTGGCGCATCTTAGACGCGAGCAGCAGATTCAGATATTCGCCGGACTCGAATATACTGCTACCAGCAGCAGATTCGGCGAATGTCTGTCAGCTGGCAGCATATTCGTGAACAACTTCCGCGGCATTTTTCGCGCATCATCTGAACGCCAGCAGCAGATTCGCAACGTGATGTGTTTGAGTTGAGTTGTTCGGTGAAAGATGGGTACCTTCTAGGCAAGTAGGAGGAGGTTAGAGGTGCCACTCACTGACTGCTTCAAGTCAGTAATACGTCGATCAATACCTACTTACCTAGAAGGTACCCATCTCTCACCGAACAACTCAACTCAAACACATCACGTTGCGAATCTGCTGCTGGCGTTCAGATGATGCGCGAAAAATGCCGCGGAAGTTGTTCACGAATATGCTGCCAGCTGACAGACATTCGCCGAATCTGCTGCCAGTAGCAGTATATTCGAGCCCGACGAATGTCTGTCTGGCAGCAGCAGATTCGTGAATATGAATCTGCTGCTAGCTTGACGGACGTGTGAAGTTGTACCAAGGCAGTGGTACGGCCTTGGCCTTGGCAGTGAAGTAGCTCAAGCTTTGTTTATCTGTGCCCACTGCCCAAGGCTGTATAAATATGTGCCAAGGCCGTATAAGAGTGGCTCTGTGTGTGACTGGCTTGGTTGTTAGTTATAGATATCTTGGCTTGGATAGTGAGAAAACCGAGGATACTCTGTAATTTGAAACAGGTTGATTATTTTACTTTTATCATTCAAGATATGATTGTCACTCCCAATGTTTTTAGTATGTTTGTCATACTTAAATGTCCAGGAAAACTTGCCTTTTCCCCATTATCCTGTGAAGTATATTTATTATTTACTAGTCCATGTCAACATTGATCAAATAAGTAAGTAGGTTGTAGTACCTCAACATTGTTTGTAGAAGCTATTACAATTACAACCCAAACATTGCATTGTTCACAATTGTGTGATGTTGAGTGATGAATGCATACTTATTACATACTTTTAAGCTGCTCGTTTGGACTTGCATGATCTATATATCTATTATGCGTCTTGTTTTTGTTTTTTATTTTTGCAAACCACCAAAGATGAAAGAAGTCTACTCACCTTGACCTGTTCGACTTTCCTGTTAGTCTGTTGTTGATTATTTATCTCAAGTTCTGACTTGTGTGGGATTTCTTTACTCTATGGTCCATATATATATATATCCATTATCCATTGGTGTTTCAGTGTGGTGTGTGTTAAAATGGTGCAAAATGCACATTGCAAACTATAAATATTCCTGCTAAAAGATTTTAAGTGTAGAATGAAGTATACATGCAGATTCCTAGCTGCCGCGTGCCGGGCCTGGCGGGTGCTGCCACATGTGGCCGGCCTTGATGCCGGTCCCAACTCATGTATGAGCGGTGGCGGTGCGGGGCCGGTTCCTGTTTTTGGGGAAATTTTTGCATCTCTACTTCCCTCATTAGTGACTTGTCTGTCACAGACATGACTCGGGGCACGTGGAAAGCGACCGTGAGGACAATAATTAACCCGCGCACTGCATGGGCTTTGCGCCGAACACGAACTGCAGAGGGGGTGGGGGGGGGGTTGATTTCCGCCCCCCCCCCCCTGAGATCGCGAAAACTACGCAACGTAGCGAGAAGCGAAAAAAGGCATTTGATAGCTTCATACATGTTCTATCGAAAGTATTCCAGTGTTTTTTTTTAAGTCAGGTCAAAATTGAGGTCACCAGAGGTCATCAAATGTCAATTTTTCCATTTTTCCTGTTTTAGGACATCGCTCCAGAAATTCCCATATATCTCAGACATGATGATAGTTAGAAACAAACAGAAAACAGCAAACGCCAGCCAGTGAAATTTGTAATCGCTAAGGTTCCTCATATTTGCTCTCAGATTAATATTTGAGGCTCCAGAGGTCAAAAAAGAAAAAAAGTTTTTTTTTTGCTAAATAGTTTTTTGCTATTAACTTTTTACTTAATAAAGATAACGAAAACTGTTTACGCCATTGTGTTTATCTTGTCAAAGCGCTTTTAATGATGTATATGGTGCCTGTGTTAAGTCAACTTAACAATTTGACCTAAGGTCAAGTTCAAGTGGTGCCCCAAGTAGGGCATGTTGCATATGGGAAGACGTGTCTCGACGAGACAAACACATTGATGTTTGTTTTACTTCTCTATCTTCATTATGCCGAGAGTTATTGACAGAAAAGTGATGGTGAACTCGCATGACCTCAAATGACCCAATAGGGGTCACTGAGCAAAACTTACACTTGAATCATCAAGAA
>JAXIVJ010000975.1:160000-162699 GCA_036785665.1 Chirona hameri | reverse complement strand
TTGCTGATGATGTTGCTGATGATGACGTGAGACGGTGTGGTATGCCCGGAGGCGGTGTTGTATGCCCGGAGGCGGTGTGGTATGCCCGGAGGCGGTGTTGTATGCCCGGAGGCGGTGTTGTATGCCCGGAGGCGGTGTGGTATGCCCGGAGGCGGTGTAGTATGCCCGGAG
This sequence comes from Chirona hameri, assembly GCA_036785665.1. Classification (NCBI taxonomy): domain Eukaryota; kingdom Metazoa; phylum Arthropoda; class Thecostraca; order Balanomorpha; family Balanidae; genus Chirona; species Chirona hameri. The sequence goes on along the minus strand of JAXIVJ010000975.1, from coordinate 162,528 downwards.
GCGGTGTTGTATGCCCGGAGGCGATGTGGTATGCCCGGAGGCGGTGTAGTATGCCCGGAGGCGGTGTTGTATGCCCGGAGGCGGTGTGGTATGCCCGGAGGCGGTGTAGTATGCCCGGAGGCGGTGTTGTATGCCCGGAGGCGGTGTGGTATGCCCGGAGGCGGTACAACACCGCCTCCGGGCATGATGATGATGATGATGATGATGATGATGATGATGATGATGATGATGATGATGATGATGATGATGATGATGATGATGATGATGATGATGATGATGATGATGGTGATGATGATGATGATGATGATGTTGCTGATGATGATGTTGCTGATGATGATGTTGCTGAGGATGATGTTGCTGACGATGATGTTGTTGATGATGTTGCTGATGATGTTGATGATGATGTTGCTGATGATGTTGCTGATGATGTTGATGATGATGTTGATGATGATGTTGATGATGATGTTGATGATGATGTTGATGATGATGTTGATGATGATGTTGATGATGAGATGATGTTGATGATGATGTTGATGTTGATGATGATGTTGATGATGTTGTTGATGATGATGTTGATGATGATGTTGCTGATGATGTTGCTGATGATGTTGCTGATGATGTTGCTGATGATGACGTGAGACGGTGGTCCGGGTATGCCCGGAGGCGGTGTTGTATGCCCGGAGGCGGGTGTGTATGCCCGGAGGCGGTGTTGTATGCCCGGAGGCGGTGTTGTATGCCCGGAGGGCGGTGTGGTATGCCCGGAGGCGGTGTAGTATGCCCGGAGGCGGTGTTGTATGCCCGGAGCGGTGGTAGGTATGCCCGGAGGCGGTGTAGTATGCCCGGAGGCGGTGTTGTATACCCGGAGGCGGTGTGGTATGCCCGGAGGCGGTGTAGTATGCCCGGAGGCGGTGTTGTATGCCCGGAGGCGGTGTGGTATGCCCGGAGGCGGTACAACACCCGCTTCCGGGCATGATGATGATGATGATGATGATGATGATGATGATGATGATGATGATGATGATGATGATGATGATGATGATGATGATGATGATGATGATGATGTTGATGATGATGATGATGATGATGATGATGATGATGATGATGATGTTGATGATGATGATGATGTGTTGCTGATGATGATGTTGCTGATGATGATGTTGCTGAGGATGATGTTGCTGACGATGATGTTGTTGACGATGTTGCTGATGATGTTGATGATGATGTTGCTGATGATGTTGCTGATGATGTTGATGATGATGTTGATGATGATGTTGATGATGATGTTGATGATGATGTTGATGATGATGTTGATGATGATGTTGATGTTGATGATGATGTTGATGACGTTGTTGATGATGATGTTGACGATGATGTTGCTGATGATGTTGCTGATGATGTTGCTGATGATGTTGCTGATGATGACGTGAGACGGTAGTGGTATGCCCGGAAGGCGGTGTTGTATGCCCGGAGGCGGTGTGGTATGCCCGGAGGCGGTGTGTATGCCGGAGGCGGTGTTGTATGCCCGGAGGCGGTGTGGTATGCCCGGAGGCGGTGTAGTATGCCCGGAGGCGGTGTTGTATGCCCGGAGGGCGGTGTGGTATGCCCTGAGGCGGTGTAGTATGCCCGGAGGCGGTGTTGTATGCCCGGAGGCGGTGTGGGTATGCCCGGAGGGCGGTGTTAAGTATGCCCGGAGGCGGTGTTGTATGCCCGGAGGCGGTGTGGTATGCCCGGAGGCGGTACAACACCGCCTCCGGGCATGATGATGATGATGATGATGATGATGATGATGATGATGATGATGATGATGATGATGATGATGATGATGATGATGATGATGATGATGATGATGATGATGTTGCTGATGATGATGTTGCTGATGATGATGTTGCTGAGGATGATGTTGCTGATGATGATGTTGTTGATGATGTTGCTGATGATGTTGATGATGATGTTGCTGATGATGTTGCTGATGATGTTGATGATGATGTTGATGATGATGTTGATGATGATGTTGATGATGATGTTGATGATGATGTTGATGATGATGTTGATGATGATGTTGATGATGATGTTGATGATGATGTTGATGATGATGTTGATGTTGATGATGATGTTGATGATTTTGTTGATGATGATGTTGATGATGATGTTGCTGATGATGTTGCTGATGATGTTGCTGATGATGTTGCTGATGATGACGTGAGACGGTGTGGTATGCCCGGAGGCGGTGTTGTATGGCCCGGAAGGGCGGTGTGGGTATGCCCGGAGGCGGTGTTGTATGCCCGGAGGCGGTGTTGTATGCCCGGAGGCGGTGTGGTATGCCCGGAGGCGGTGTAGTATGCCCGGAGGCGGTGTTGTATGCCCGGAGGCGGTGTGGTATGCCGGAGGCGGTGTAGTATGCCCGGAGGCGGTGTTTGTATGCCGGAGGCGGTGTGGTATGCCGGAGGCGGTGTAGTATGCCCGGAGGCGGTGTTGTATGCCCGGAGGCGGTGTGTGGTATGCCCGGAGGCGGTACAACACCGCCTCCG
>JAXIVJ010000975.1:117500-155000 GCA_036785665.1 Chirona hameri | reverse complement strand
CGGTGTTGTATGCCCGGAGGCGGTGTGATATGCCCGGAGGCGGTGTTGTATGCCCGGAGGCGGTGTTGTATGCCCGGAGGCGGTGTGGTATGCCCGGAGGCGGTGTAGTATGCCCGGAGGCGGTGTTGTATGCCCGGAGGCGGTGTGGTATGCCCGGAGGCGGTGTAGTATGCCCGGAGGCGGTGTTGTATGCCCGGAGGCGGTGTGGTATGCCCGGAGGCGGTGTAGTATGCCCGGAGGCGGTGTTGTATGCCCGGAGGCGGTGTGGTATGCCCGGAGGCGGTACAACACCGCCTCCGGGCATGATGATGATGATGATGATGATGATGATGATGATGATGATGATGATGATGATGATGATGATGATGATGATGATGATGATGATGATGATGATGATGATGATGATGATGATGATGATGATGATGATGATGATGATGATGTTGCTGATGATGATGTTGCTGATGATGATGTTGCTGAGGATGATGTTGCTGATGATGATGTTGTTGATGATGTTGCTGATGATGTTGATGATGATGTTGCTGATGATGTTGCTGATGATGTTGATGATGATGTTGATGATGATGTTGATGATGATGTTGATGATGATGTTGATGATGATGTTGATGATGATGTTGATGATGATGTTGATGATGATGTTGATGATGATGTTGATGATGATGTTGATGTTGATGATGATGTTGATGATGTTGTTGATGATGATGTTGATGATGATGTTGCTGATGATGTTGCTGATGATGTTGCTGATGATGTTGCTGATGATGACGTGAGACGGTGTGGTATGCCCGGAGGCGGTGTTGTATGCCCGGAGGCGGTGTGGTATGCCCGGAGGCGGTGTTGTATGCCCGGAGGCGGTGTTGTATGCCCGGAGGCGGTGTGGTATGCCCGGAGACGGTGTAGTATGCCCGGAGGCGGTGTTGTATGCCCGGAGGCGGTGTGGTATGCCCGGAGGCGGTGTAGTATGCCCGGAGGCGGTGTTGTATGCCCGGAGGCGGTGTGGTATGCCCGGAGGCGGTGTAGTATGCCCGAAGGCGGTGTTGTATGCCCGGAGGCGGTGTGGTATGCCCGGAGGCGGTACAACACCGCCTCCGGGCATGATGATGATGATGATGATGATGATGATGATGATGATGATGATGATGATGATGATGATGATGATGATGATGATGATGATGATGATGATGATGATGATGATGATGATGATGATGATGATGATGATGATGATGATGATGATGATGATGATGATGTTGCTGATGATGATGTTGCTGATGATGATGTTGCTGAGGATGATGTTGCTGACGATGATGTTGTTGATGATGTTGCTGATGATGTTGATGATGATGTTGCTGATGATGTTGCTGATGATGTTGATGATGATGTTGATGATGATGTTGATGATGATGTTGATGATGATGTTGATGATGATGTTGATGATGATGTTGATGATGATGTTGATGATGATGTTGATGATGATGTGGATGATGATGTTAATGTTGATGATGATGTTGATGATGTTGTTGATGATGATGTTGATGATGATGTTGCTGATGATGTTGCTGATGATGTTGCTGATGATGTTGCTGATGATGACGTGAGACGGTGTGGTATGCCCGGAGGCGGTGTTGTATGCCCGGAGGCGGTGTGGTATGCCCGGAGGCGGTGTTGTATGCCCGGAGGCGGTGTTGTATGCCCGGAGGCGGTGTGGTATGCCCGGAGGCGGTGTAGTATGCCCGGAGGCGGTGTTGTATGCCCGGAGGCGGTGTGGTATGCCCGGAGGCGGTGTAGTATGCCCGGAGGCGGTGTTGTATGCCCGGAGGCGGTGTGGTATGCCCGGAGGCGGTGTAGTATGCCCGGAGGCGGTGTTGTATGCCCGGAGGCGGTGTGGTATGCCCGGAGGCGGTACAACACCGCCTCCGGGCATGATGATGATGATGATGATGATGATGATGATGATGATGATGATGATGATGATGATGATGATGATGATGATGATGATGATGATGATGATGATGATGATGGTGATGATGATGATGATGATGATGTTGCTGATGATGATGTTGCTGATGATGATGTTGCTGAGGATGATGTTGCTGACGATGATGTTGTTGATGATGTTGCTGATGATGTTGATGATGATGTTGCTGATGATGTTGCTGATGATGTTGATGATGATGTTGATGATGATGTTGATGATGATGTTGATGATGATGTTGATGATGATGTTGATGATGATGTTGATGATGATGTTGATGATGATGTTGATGATGATGTTGATGTTGATGATGATGTTGATGATGTTGTTGATGATGATGTTGATGATGATGTTGCTGATGATGTTGCTGATGATGTTGCTGATGATGTTGCTGATGATGACGTGAGACGGTGTGGTATGCCCGGAGGCGGTGTTGTATGCCCGGAGGCGGTGTGGTATGCCCGGAGGCGGTGTTGTATGCCCGGAGGCGGTGTTGTATGCCCGGAGGCGGTGTGGTATGCCCGGAGGCGGTGTAGTATGCCCGGAGGCGGTGTTGTATGCCCGGAGGCGGTGTGGTATGCCCTCTACTGGAGGGGGCCCTCTACTAGCTACCAGATAACCTACTGGTATCTAGTCTCTACTAGCTACCAGAGAGCTATCTACTAGAACTTAGATCCAACTAGACTCAGTCCTACTAGACTCAGGCAAGGCAAGGGACGGTAAGTCACCTAACTCTGCCGCCTCCATCACCTACCTCGATGTTGACACCACCCTAGAGGGTTAATAAAAAGCAGCTAGGAATGTTCAAAATAGCTTAAAAGATAGCCCAAGACCTCTTCTTTCCAAATCTGGTCTTCCTTTTCTTCTAGCCTTACGGCAAATTGGTCAAAGAGTGGGGCAAAAAATCACCTGACGTCACATCACAGATGACGTCATATATACCTTTTACATACCTTACCAGATAGCCCCAGACCTCCTCTTTCCAAATCTGGTCTTCTTTTTATTCTAGCCCCACGGCAAGTCGGTCAAAGAGTAGCGCAAACACGTATGACGTCACACAGGCTAAACCAATCACCGGAGCGCATTTCTGAGGCCACTTGCTTTGCTGTAGCTTTATCACAATTCGACCATACACCCATATAGTGCATCAAAACACCATTTAGGACAATTCTAAAAAAAGGTCATTAAGGGTCAAATTCAACAATCAAGCCCAATGGCCTAGCTTAGATCCTACTAGACTCAGTCCTACTAGACTGAGTCCCTGAGTCGGAGGGGGCCCTCTACTAGCTACCAGATAGCCTACTGGTATCTAGTCTCCACTAGCTACCAGAGAGCTATCTACTAGAACTTAGATCATACTAGACTCAGTCCTACTAGATGGCTATCTACCAGACAGCTTTCCTACTAGACTGACTGAGTCCTGAGTCCAGGTGCTAGTCCAAATCGATGGCTCCTTGCCCCCATATCCCCCAAGCTAGTAGGAGAGAAGGCTGGTCAGAGCACAAGATCAGATGATAACCGTAGCTCAGTGCATTTGCCCCTTTACCATACCGAGTCGTGTTAAGCCAAGCAAGTTGTACCACTAAATAAGGTTACACCGTTACAACGTTACACAATTACATCACATTCTTCACCCATTATCTGCATTTAGGTGCCCCCTCGATAACAAACAAAACTGCAAGTCTCTGGCATTCCACACTGCTGAGATATTACCAATAATAGCGATAAAACACACCTAATAGCGCACACTGCCATCTATAGGGGAACACCGTAAACAACAACAAGTTGCACAACACTGCAATGCAATTGCTCACACAAACAACAATTACTTTATTTCAAAATCAATATATTTGAAATCAGAAAAATACATTCTGTAGCAAATTGAATGCTCTATCTTTTAGTAGGCATAACTTTTTCGCTTAGACCACAATTTAACACATCAAATCAGAAAAGAGTTTTTTCTCTCTTTCTTTTGGGGTTAAATTAATTGTGGAAAAATAATTCAATTCAACTCAATTGTACAACATTTTAATGCACTGCTTTAAGTATTTTTGTTTTATTTCTCAAAAATGGATTACTAAGAGATATTGAATATACAACAGAGTATAAAAATAAAAAAATATAATATTTTAAAAATTGATTTGGCAATTTTCGGAAAACACTTGCTTCATATTTTAGTAATATTGCAACAAAAAAAATTAAAAAGTCATATTTTTAATATTAAGTTTTTTGTGTACTTTGAGGGGAAATAATTTTTGTAAAAATTAAACAGTATGCCCACCGTATAGTACGTCAAAAACCAACCACTAAAGTATTTTTCTCTCATTTTTCAAAAATATGTTACTTTGATGTCTCGGCATACATGAGGGAGTATAAGGAAGATGAATATTCATTATTCGTCCCGATCGGACTAAATGGCTACGAGCGAATCTTAGGCCGTCTCGATCGGACTTAATGGCTACGAGCGAATCTTAGGCCGTCTCGATCGGACTAAATGGCTACGAGCGAATCTTAGGCCGTCTCGATCGGACTAAATGGCTACGAGCGAATCTTAGGCCGTCTCGATCGGACTTAATGAGGGGGTTAGGTTAGGTTAGGTTAGGTTAGGTTAGTTTAGGTTAGTTTCTGACGCCTTGTCGATCAGCACTGTTACCTTGCCATCTTGGCTCTGCAAGCGCCGAAGGCGCTTGCAGAGCAAAATGGCAAAATGGCGCAAGATGGCGCCAACAGCTCCAACAGCAACAGCCCGGACTGCGGAGCGAGCGCCGAAGGCGTGAGGTATTGGGATATGTGTAGGCTGATTGCGCCGAAGGCGCAAGGACCGGTAAGTGTCACTTAAGGGGAAATCATTTCGGTAAATAATCAAGAGTATGCACACCGTATAGAACATCAAAAATCGATCCCTATCGTATTTTTTGATCATTTTTCAAAAATGTATTACGAAGGCGCTTGCAGAGCCAAGATGGCAAGATGGCGCAAAATGGCGCCAACAGCTCCAACAGCAACAGCCCGGACTGCGGAGCGAGCGCCGAAGACGCGAGGTATTGGGATATGTGTAGGCTGATTGCGCCGAAGGCGCAAGGACCGGTAAGTGTCACTTAAGGGGAAATCATTTTGGTAAATAATCAAGAGTATGCACACCGTATAGAGCATCAAAAATCGATCCCTATCGTATTTTTTAATCATTTTTCAAAAATGTATTACGAAGGCGCTGGCAGAGCCAAGATGGCAAGATGGCGCAAGATGGCGCCAACAGCTCCAACAGCATTAGCCCGGACTGAAGAGCGAGCGCCGAAGGCGCGAGGTATTGGGATATGTGTAGGCTGATTGCGCCGCAGGCGCAAGGACCGGTAAGTGTCACTTAAGGGGAAATCATTTTGGTAAATCATTTTGGAATTGCAAAAGCCTTTTCTATATAATTCACTAAAGAAGAAAACAAAAAATCATTGTGTTTTTCTTGTTGTTTTAGTTTTTTAAAGGAAGGAAAATCAGTCTGTAAAAATATCAATATGCACATCGTTTAAGGCATGAAGAGACACCCCGAAATATTGTTTTTTTTCAAAAATATTTCTTTGAGTATGACATATTTTGCAAGGTTTAAAAGCCATATTTTTTTTGGCAAAAACTGTTTCTTTTTTAACACAGATTACGCAGAAACGGATTTAAATTTGATCCTGGCAATTTTTTTTTAAATTGCTCAAAAAATATTTTTCGATGACGTCACACCTTTGGCCGAACCTCAAAAAGCCATTTATGGCGATTCTGAACATTGTGCATTTTGGCTAAAATCAAATAAAGTAAAATTAAAAACGTATCCCTAGAATCATCTCGACCTCCTCTATCTAACGCAAATGTTAAAATTTCAAAAATCAAAAAAACTTTGAAAATGTTCAAGAAAATTTGATTTTATTTTTGGTAAATAAAATATTGGCGTATTGTTTTTAAAACAGAATTTGATAAAGAATATGAACCACCAGAAAAAAAATAAAAAAACTAAAGGAAAAAATTTGAAAGAAAATTTAGGGGGTCAAATAACATTTTTGAAAAAAACAAATAAGTGTTCTGTGTAGAACGGTCAATTGGTAACTTAAACTAATTTATTTCATAATTTTAATCCAGTTACTTTAAGTGTTATTGACCATAAAGACGATATGGTCCCATAGCGTTAAAAGCTTAGTAAAAAGCCACCTAGCGAGAGAATTATAAGCTTAGGCTAACGCGGACTAATTTGGGTGTAATTTCCAAACTATACATAATAAATGCATTTCATGGGTATCATTCGACTCACGAGAATCTCCTCTATCGACCCATATTTTTTTTTTTTTTTTAATGCACAACTTTTTATTTTGAAGTTTTTGCATTTTTGGGGGAAAATACTAAGTTTTTTGGAAAACAGGTCTCATCATCGTGTAGAGCATAAAGAAATAAACCGAAATATATAGGTTTTTTGTTTCCCAAAAATTCGTTCTCAGAGTAATTGGCATAAATAGTTTGATGACGTCATTATAGTGCCGAACATAGACGCGTTCGGTACGAAAAGCCAAAATTTTTCCTACCCGGATGAAATTTCGTGTCGATTTCTATCTCTTTATCCTGCTCTTACCTACAGCCTTGATTTTTAGCCTACTCGATTTCCAACTTTTCGAAAAAGGTTCAAATAAGGGCCAAAATATGATGACAGGGTATAAGATCGCTGATAGCTATGTACAATCAACTAAAGTCATAGCTTCCCATGTATACCTACACAATAGAATAACTTTAAAACTAATTATTTGATTTTCAATCCGTTTAAAAAATCGGACTCCCCTTGTAATTCTACATCCGGACAGCTATCATTTTTTTTCAAAAAAACATAGGGGGCGCCAAAGTCGTTTTTGAATATTTTTGTAACTTACCTACTTTTTTGTCTTCCTTACGATTTTTAAAATCCGAGATATTCAAAAGATGCAGCTAAAGATTCCACATCTTTTGGCTATTAGGAAATTTTTATCAAAAAATTATCCAAATTTTAAATTTTGAAATCCAAAAAAAAGTGATGGTTTTTGGTTTTTTCAGTCTTCTGACATGCACTTTTGGGGGAAAATGTTTATTAGTGAAAGAAAGAAAGTTAGACAATACATTTTTAGAAAGCAAGAAATCAAAAATCGGTTGAGAAGTTTTTGAGATAGGAGGGATCCCATTTTGAAATTGACGCGTTACCAAAATTTTAACAAGTCGATAAATCAAAGACGAAAACTGTTATGTAAGGATTTGTTTCGATAGAACACCTTAGAATTACCTATATTTTTCATTTTTGGTACTAACAAAAAAAACGTTGTTTGGGGTATAACTTTTTTTGATTTTTTTTTTTTTTTGGATTAAAAAAAATATGGTAGATAATCTAAAATCAAACAAGTTCACACCTTGCCTTTTTCTTGTAGAAATTGTTTCAAAAAAGTTATAGACTGAAAACATTTTGTCGGGGCCAAAACACGAAATTCGAAAATAAATGACAGCAACGTGTTATAACTCATAAGAAGCGGAATTTGATGGCAGATTTGATTCTGTATTCAAAAAGGAAAAAAGTCAAAAAACAAAAAAGTTATAAATTTAAAACCAATTTTTTCCCCAACAAAAAAAATATTTTGTTTTGGAATATTTTGAGAAAAAAAATAATATGAATCAGATGTAAAATTAGATAAGAACTCCAAATATGTTTTCAAATTGGTAATTTGATAGTAAGTTTTTGACTTATTAAGCTCCAAATGGTAAAAATTGTATACCCGTCAAACTTTTGAAATATATTTTTTTTTTTGGTTTTGAAAAGTTTTTCCTGTACAACTCAGCGAGTTAAAAAAAGAATATTTTGTACATTCTCCTGTAGCTTTTTTTTTTGAGTAATCACGGTTACAATTTTAGAAATTTCACTCGTCATTTCTTAAACATTGTTCAGGTTATATGCTCATATTTTGTTTAATATTCGACTAATCTGAAAAAAAAAATTTGGAACCGGGATGATCGGGGCATCAATTTTCATGTAAGTAGACCTTCTAATCGATCTTTTTACGAGCTCAGTTCATTTACAGAATTTAATACAAATTTAAGTAGTTTTTCAGCAGTAACTTTAACAATATTAAGTATAAATATTTTTTTTTTAAATCTAAAAATGCACCTTCTTAAAGCGGTCATGAATATATAATAATCATTTTTTGATCAGCTATAGTTCTTCTCAAAAACGCAAAAAACTTAAATGTGAAATGGTTTTCTATTTTTTACTTTAAGTTAAATGTTTTTTTAAAAATTGTTTACTGTATGTTTAAGCCCGGAATAAGGGCTACTGGAAAACGACAACGGATTGGCTTTTTTTTTTTTTTTGAGTGACAAGTGTTCTAACTTAATTCTTGATTGTACTTAAAGTTAAGCATAACACAAATTAAGTACAGCAGATATTGTAGGTACTGTTATTGGGTATCAAAAACTGAATTCGGTATTGTTGTGATAATTTTGGTTAAGTTATATGCATTAATATATACCATTGTACTGAAGATATGACTAGGGGGACGTCGCTTTTGTGAAACTTAAAAGTAACAAGTTTTTTTGAGTTTTCATAACTTTATATGGTACAACTTGGCAAGCTAAACAAGAATATGTTTTCCATTTTCTTTTAGCTTTGATAGTTTTTGAGTAAAAGTGGTCTACATTTAAAGGTGTTTAACCAACCTTTGCTTAAACATGGCTGAGTGTTTATGCTCCTAGCGTGCTTAATAATTGAGGAATCTTAAAACTAAAATTAGTTTTGGAACCGGCAGCAATAGGGAAACATTTTACAAGTAAAGAGATTCCTAAATCTACATTTTTCAAGCTCTGTTAATTCATTTAGTTTATTTAAAATTAAAGTCCTTTTTTAGCAATTACTTAACAAATATTAAGTATAATTGTTATTTTGAAACACCTCAAAAATGTGCCTTTTAATGGTGGTCACGAAAAAATAAAACACAAGTTTTGATCATGTATGGTTGTTCTTAAAAATCAAAAAAACTTAAATTTTAAAAACACTTTTTAAGTTTTCTACTTTAAGTTGATTTTTATTAAAAAAAACTGTTTATTTTATTAAAAATCCCTTGAATTAGTCTATCCGAAACTGAAAACGGTTTGGCTGTGAAAAATTTGGATTTTGAGTGACAAGCGTTTAAACTCAAAATGTATTTTTTCTTAAAGTTAAGCAATTAGAAACAAAATTACCTCAAAGATCGTAGGTAGATTTATTGGCTATGATAAACTGAAATAGATTTGGTTCTATCAAATATATATTTTAAGTTATAGGCATTTCTTTATACCAGTATATTGCCAACATGCCGTAGACCATTTAAGCCTGACTACGGAAAAGGTTCGAAGGCTTCTGAAAGGTTCGAAGGCTTCTGAAAGGTTCGAAGGAAAAGGTTCGAAGGCGAAGGTCTTCTGAGGCTTCTTCTGATCGTAGGTACATCCCTTGGTGGGGGCGGAGTCAGGGCGGGGTCGGGGCGGGGTCAGGGCGGGGTCGGGTCGGGATCGGGGCAGGGTCGGAGCAGGGTCGGGGCAGGGTCGGGTCGGGTTCGGGGCGGGGTTGGGGCGGGGTCGGGGCGGGGTCGGGGCGGGGTCGGGGCGGGGTCGGGGCGGGGTCGGGGCGGGGTCGGGGCGGGGTCGGGGCGTGGTCGGGTTGGGGCTGGTTGGGGTCGAGGTGGGGTCGGGGCGGGGTCGGGGCAGGGTCGGGGCGGGATCGTGTTGTGGCCGGTTGGGGTCGGGGCGGGGTCGGGGCAGTGTCGGGGCAGGGTCGGGGCGGGGTCGGGGCGGGGTCGGGTTGGGGCTGGTTGTGGTCGGGGCGGGGTCGGGACGGGGTCGGGGCGGGGTCGGAGCAGGGTCAGGGCGGGGTCGTGGCGGGGTCGGGGCGGGGTGTGTACGGGCTCGGGGCGGGGTCGGGGTGGGGTGGGGGCGGGCTCGGGTCGGGGGCGGGGCGGGGTCGGGGCGTGGTCGGGTTGGGGCTGGTTGGGGTCGAGGTGGGGTCGGGGCAGGGTCGGGGCGGGATCGTGTTGTGGCCGGTTGGGGTCGGGGCGGGGTCGGGGCAGTGCCGGGGCAGGGTCGGGGCGGGGTCGGGTTAGGGCTGGTTGGGGTCGGGGCGGGGTCGGGACGGGGTCGGGGCGGGGTCTGAGCAGGGTCAGGGCGGGGTCGTGGCGGGGTCGGGGCGGGGTGTGTACGGGCTCGGGGCGGGGTCGGGGTGGGGTGGGGGCGGAGTCAGGGCGTGGTCGGGGCGGGGTCAGGGCGGGACGGTCGGGATCGGGGCAGGGCGGGGTCGGGGCGGGGTCGGGTTGGGGCTGGTTGGGGTCGGGGCGGGGTCGGGACGGGGTCGGGGCGGGGTCGGAGCAGGGTCAGGGCGGGGTCGTGGCGGGGTCGGGGCGGGGTGTGTACGGGCTCGGGGCGGGGTCGGGGTGGGGTGGGGGTGGGCTCGGGTCGGGGGCGGGGCGGGGTCGGGTCGGGTTCGGGGCGGGGTTGGGGCGGGGTCGGGGCGGGGTCGGGGCGGGGTCGGGGCGTGGTCGAGTTGGGGTTGGTTGGGGTCGAGGTGGGGTCGGGGCGGGGTCGGGGCAGGGTCGGGGGAGGGTCGGGGCGGGGTCGGGTTGGGGCTGGTTGGGGTCGGGACGGGGTCGTGGCGGGGTCGGAGCAGGGTCAGGGCGGGGTCGTGGCGTGGTCGGGGCGGGGTGTGTACGGGCTCGGGGCGGGGTCGGGGTGGGGTGGGGGCGGGGTCGGGTCGGGGGCGGGGCGGGGTCGGGGCGGGGTCGGGTTGGGGCTGGTTGGGGTCGAGGTGGGGTCGGGGCGGGGTCGGGGCAGGGTCGGGGCGGGATCGTGTTGTGGCCGGTTGGGGTCGGGGCGGGGTCGGGGCAGTGTCGGGGCAGGGTCGGGGCGGGGTCGGGTCGGGGGCGGGGCGGGGTCGGGGCGTGGTCGGGTTGGGGCTGGTTGGGGTGGGGGCGGGGTCGGGGCAGGGTCGGAGCGGGCTCGTGTTGTGGCCGGTTGGGGTCGAGGCAGGGTCGGGGCAGTGTCGGGGCAGGGTCGGGGCGGGGTCGGGTTGGGGCTGGTTGGGGTCGGGGCGGGGTCGGGACGGGGTCGGGTTGGGGCTGGTTGGGGTCGGGGCGGGGTCGGGACGGGGTCGGGGCGGGGTCGGAGCAGGGTCAGGGCGGGGTCGTGGCGGGGTCGGGGCGGGGTGTGTACGGGCTCGGGGCGGGGTCGGGGTGGGGTGGGGGCGGAGTCAGGGCGGGGTCGGGGCGGGGTCAGGGCGGGGTCGGGGCGGGGTTGGGTCGGGATCGGGGCAGGGTCGGAGCAGGGTCGGGTCGGGGTTGGGGCGGGGTCGGGGCGGGGTCGGGGCGGGGTCGGGGCGTGGTCGGGTTGGGGCTGGTTGGGGGCTGGTTGGGGTCGGGGTGGGGTCGGGGCGGGGTCGGGGCGGGGTCGGAGCAGGGTCAGGGCGGGGTCGGGGCGGGGTGTGTACGGGCTCGGGGCGGGGTCGGGGTGGGGTAGGGGCGGGGTCGGGGTGGGGTAGGGGCGGGGTCGGGTCGGGGGCGGGGTGGGGGCGGGGTCGGGTCGGGGGTGGTGCTGAGCGTTGCGAGCGTGGCCCGCCCCGTCCCCGCTCAGCGCCTGACACTCCCGCCTGTAGCCCGTCGAGCCGCCGGCCGCCGCCATTTACGACATGCGCCGGCGTCGACGCTGGTCAAACAAAGCCTGCCTGTCCACCGGCTGGAGAGGAGGGGCGAGGAGGGGAAGCAGGTGTGGAACTTTGAAAGGAAGGCGTCCTATTAGAGTTGGATTGACAAGTTTTTGGAGTTTTGACACTTTAATATTGTAGCAATCGGCGAGTTGAACAAGAATCTTCTTTCCATTTTATTTTATCTTGTATAGTTTTTTTAGTAATTGCAGGTTTAACTTCACAATGTCAGCCAGCCGCTGTCACGTGGTCTATCGGCTGCTGCCGGTAGCGACGGCAGCGACCTTGGCGTCGACGCCGTCGTTTCGAGAGGGTTCGACGCTCGACACCCCTGCCGGCCGGCCCGACAATTTCATGACCCCTCCAGTCATTCTGTGTCGCGCACTGAGGACGTTCGGTTCGCTGTGCAACGCTGTGAATAACTGTGACTGTGATTGTGATAAGCTGTGGTTACATGCCCATATTGAGCTTTCTCATCTGTTAAGTTAATTTATTCTCACTTAAACGTACATCTTACACCAGCCTGTGTCATAACATCCATCGATCATTTAACTTCCGCCGTGGTAAAATGTCCCAGTTTATGTAACTTCCGACCCAGGTCATTCGGCACAGAATCGAACTTTGTAAGCCCAGACTTGGTATTTCCATGTGTATATTATTAGTATTTACTTCCCGTCTCTCTCCTACAGATCGATCTGCTGGCGAGCACGTCGCCCTCCTCCATCGAAGCCATCGCCACCCAGCTCACGGCCCTGGATGGCCCCATTCGCGGCGGGTTCAGCGAGTTGCCCGCTGGTATGGCACGAATAGAGACGGCCATAGCCAACCACACTCTGCTCGCCGAACCTGCTCTGACGAGAATCATGGCTGCTCTCGCTCTGCAGCCGTAAATCGGGTCCACCCCGGCCGAGACGCACCGCCGTTGTTTGCTTAGCCCAGGCACCGTATCCGACCTACGCTGCTTGCTTACTGTTCCTGTGCATTTGTTTGTTTTGTTATGGCGCAAATAAAACACACTGTTCCTATGTAAGCCGTATTTTGATGGAAAGTGGATGGAAATGTATACGAGATCACTTTAGGCAACATTCTAACGAAGCCGGTGACGTGACCGTCGTGTCCTACGTGAATTAAGGGGCATTTCTACTTCCGGCTCATTGTCGTCAATCTCCAGAATGGAAACCGGGGGGAGCCGGCAGTGGACGCCTGAGTGGCGGTCCCGGGAACGGGGTGGAACCCGCGGGACCCGTAACAGCTTGCATAGCGAATATTTCCGGAGGAACGATTACCGCTGGACCGCCGGACTCTGCATCGGCTTTCGGTACCGGCAGCCGTCTCACCCTTCTACAGCGCATTACCATCACCACTAACACACTAATCACTACTAGCATCTCCGTGGTAACACTCAGAGCTGGAGCAAACAAAGGTGAACGACATGTTTTGTTAGTTTTGAAAAAAATACACTTGCTTCAAATTTCGCCAATAGCGGAAACAAACTTGAAATAAAAATTTACAAAGTCATATTTGTAATATAACGTTTTTTGTTTGCTTTAAGGGGAAATAATTTTTTGTAAAAACCAAGAGTATGTCCACCGTATAGCACATCAAAAAGCAATCACTATCGTATTTTCCCATCATTTTTCAAAAATGTATTACTACGATGTCTCGGCATACATGATTGAGTAGAATGAATACATTTTTTTTTTGGAAAATAAGATTTAGCAATTTTCTGAAAGCACTTGCTTCATATTTCCCTAATAGTGGAAAAACTTGAAATACGAATTAAGAAAAGTCATATTTGTATTATTAATTTTTTGTTTTCTTTAAGGGGAAATAATTTTGGTAAAAAATTATAAATATCCCCATCGTATAGCACATCAAAAATAGATCCCTATCGTATTTTTTTCTCATTTTTCAAAAATGTATTACTGCAATGTATCGGCATACATGAAGGAGTATAATGAATTTTTTTTTTTGTTGAAAAACCCAATTTTGCAATTTTGCGAAAGGACTTGCTTCAAATTTCACTAATAATGAAAACAAACTTGAAATAAAAATTAAGAAAATCATATTTGTAATATTAAGTTTTTTGTTTGCTTTAAGGGGAAATGATTTTTGTAAAAAAGCAAGAGTATGTCCACCGTATAGCACATCAAAAAGCAATCACAATGGTATTTTTATATCATTTTTCAAAAATGTATTACTACGCTGTCTCGGCATACATGAAGGAGTATAAGGAAGGAAAATGTTTTTTTTTTTAAAATCCGATTTTGCAATTTGGTGAAAGCACTTGCTTCAAATTTCGCCAATAGTGGAAACAAACTTGAAATAAAAATTAAGCAAGTCATATTTGTAATATTAAGTTTTTTGTTTGCTTTAAGGGGAAATAATTTTGGTAAAAAATCAAAAGTATTTTCATAGTATAGCACATCAAAAACTGATTCCTATCGTATTTTTTTCTCATTTTTCAAAAATGTATTACTGCGATGTCTCGGCGTACATGAAGAAGTATAATGAAAAAAAATGTTTTTTTGACAAATCCAATTTTGCAATTTTGTGAAAGCACTTGCTTCAAATTTCACTAATAATAGAAAAAAACTTGAAATAAAAATTAACAAAATTATATTTGTAATATTCAGTTTTTGTTTTCTTTAAGGGGAAATCATTATTTAAAAAAATCAAAACTATGCCCTCCGTATAGCACATTCAAAAGCAATCCCCATCATATATTTCTATCATTTATAAAAAATGTATGACTGTGAGTTCTTTGCTTGCATACAAGAATATATGGAAAAAAATTGTATTTGATTATCTTTTTTTTTATCCTAGGTGGAAGAAAATGCATTTTGTCTCAATTATATACAAAAATCGGGACCAAAAAATTCCAAAGAATAAAAATTTGGTGTAAATTATTTTTTTATAAATAAATAAGTTCTTTCTTCATATAGAATATAGCTAGAAACCGCGAAGTTTATTTGTCTATAATTTTGCAAAAAATAATTTTCGTGAGTTATAGGCATATATAAATAGTTAAAATTTATTTTATTTTTTCAAAAGAAAAAAGTTTTTGTTAGCTTAATTTACGCAGAATTTCATAGACGTTTTATTTTAGCTTGTTTGTTTTGAAATACTTTTTTAGTCTGTTTTCAATTTCTGTGTATTCAACAATATACAACATAAAAACAATTAAAGGGTATTTATGGAATTGCAAAAGCCTTTTCTATATAATTCACTAAAGAAAAGAAAAAAAAATCATATTGTGTTTTTCTTGTTGTTTTAGTTTTTTAAAGGAAGGAAAATCAGTTTTTTTTTTAAAATATGAATATGCACATCGTTTAAGGCATGAAGAGAAACCCCGAAATATTTTTTTTTTTTTAGTTTATTTTTTCAAAAATATTTCTTTGAGTTATGACATATTTTGGAAGGTTTAAAAGCAATATTTTTTTTTGGCAAAAACTGTTTCTTTTATAGCACAGATTACGCAGAAACGGATTTAAATTTGATACTGGCAATTTTTTTTAAAATTGCTCAAAAAAGATTTTTCGATGACGTCACACCTTTGGCGAACCTCAAAAAGCCATTTATGGCGATTCTGCACATTGTGCATTTTGGCAAAAATCCAAAAAAGTTAAATTAAAAACGTATCCCTAGAATCATCTCGACCTCCTCTATCTAACGAAAATGTTAAAATTTCAAAAATCAAAAAACTTTGAAAATGTTGAGAAAAAAATTATTTTATTTTTGGTAAATAAAATATTGGCGTATTGTTTTTAAAACAGAATTTGATAAAGAATATGAACCACCAGAACAAAAATAAAAAAAAACAAAGGAAAAACTTTGAAAGAAAATTTAGGGGGTCAAATAACGTTTTTGAGAAAAAAAAAACAAATAAGTGTTCTGTGTAGAACGGTGAATTGTTAACATAAATTAATTTATTTCATAATTTTAATCCAGTTACTTTAAGTGTTATTGCGCATAAAGACGATATGGTCCCATAGCGTTAAAAGCTTAGTAAAAAGCCACCTAGCGAGAGAATTATACGCTTAGGCTAAAACGGACTAATTTTAATCTAATTTCCAAACTATACATAATAAATGCAATTCATGGGTAGCATTCGACTCACGAGAATCTCGTCTATCGACCCATTTTTTTTTAAATGCACAACTTTTTATTTTGAAGTTTTGTTGCATTTTTTTGGGAAAATACTAAGTTTTTTGGAAAACAGGTCTGATCATCGTGTAGAGCATAAAGAAATAAACCGAAATATATAGGTTTTTTGTTTCCCAAAAATTCGTTCTCAGAGTTATTGGCATAAATAGTTTGAAGACGTCATTATAGTGCCGAACATAGACGCGTTCGGCACGAAAAGCCAAAATCGACGGACATCAAAAATGACATATTTTCATGATCGCGATGATGAGCACTATTGATTGGTACTGTCGGTATACCGATATCGATAATACATACCGAATTATTGACCATAAAGCCGATATGGTCCATGACCAAGCCGAAGTGGTTTCGATTTTGAACATGTCGATATGGCCCATCTAGCTAATATGGTTTTCAAAAAACGGCCTTAAACAGCCTACTTTGCACCTTCATATCTCAGAGTAAAAAATGGTACCGGTACCGGTGTGGTACCAAAAGATAGATCCATCCTTTTTTAAGTTGGCAAAAAATCAAGAGGTCACAGGTCACAAGGTGACCTGAGTTGGTGATTTGGTGTCTTTCAGCTATACAAGGACGGGAGCGGCACGAAACCAGGAGTGGAGACCGCCGCACGCCAAAACAGTATGTAGCAGAATACAACGTTTACATCATGACAGGTACGAGCACACGAATGCTAATATATCATTCCCACTAGGGCAATTGTTATTAGCATTCGATTGCTCCGTTGGAGACAGAAGCGGCCGACCTGAGCCCCGCGGGGGAGGGGGGGGGCGGAGGGAGGGACGAGTCACCCTCCAGCTGACTAGTTCCGAGCACCACCGCTGGGCGTCGCGTCAGCATAGTGACCTTTTGTGACATGACCTTGAACTTGGCCAACAATCTCACTTTAGCTCATGCGGGATGTGTATCATACCTTTGGCAGCACTTTGGGTGAAACTGGTCGTAATCGAAGGCTTTGGATGGAAAATATGGCCCATAAGCTCAAATACGTCGATTTTGACCTTTGACCTGACCGTGACCTGACATTTGACCTCACTTTTACATTTTTAAGTATGCTTTAGATTAATATCATTGAGATATTTCGATTGCCGCCTTGCGCGTCTCGCTGCGATAATTGGTTCGGACGATAACCAGGGGAGGGGGGGGGGGGGGGGGGGGGGGGGGGGTAACGCCCCCCCCCAGTTCATAGTGTTCGGCTAAGACCCCAGTCAATGCCGGGTTAAAAGTGCATTATTTTTGTATCCCTTGGCTCACCTGAATCAATTTTTTGACGCACACTTCAAAGCACTGTGCCAAAATACTGATGCAGTAACAACATAGGTGAATGTTAAAACAAATATCTTTCATAATAATTGCATCCAATTACATTGATAAATTAGGTTCATTTACTTAACAAATATAAAGTTGACAATTTTAAAAGGCTATCCTAAGAAAATAACAGAAATATATTCGATGTAATTTGTCACCACGCGATGGCCTCTCAATCTTTCCAGAACAAACCAAAAACCCTTACACAAACAGTTTGAGTTGTGACCGAGGTGTATGGAGTAAACATTGTGCATCAGATGGTGTGATTATTTTTGGAGACTGGCCATTTTCCTTGGGGATAGGTGTTTTTAGTGAAATGTTGTCAATACTTGCGTCAATTTGTTATCATTAAGTACAGTGCCTATGACAAGCTCCACCCACTTTGCGCCAAAACATTGCCGCGTCAATAAATCGAATTTTTGGACCTAGTGCAAGCAATTGATGTGCACTTTCGTTCATAACAGAAAACTTTTATTGAGCACTACATGACTAGGTGTAAAATGATGTCAGCAAGCAATATGTAGCGGGGTACATCTTCTCAGCATATTCCAATGCACCGGGCCTGACTGCTCTGACAAAACATTCCGAGCCGGCCGGCGGCAGGCGCCCCTCTCCTCGCATCCAACCCAGACATGGAAAAACTCGGGTCCGAAGCCCGAGACTGCAAGTCTAGTAACTGCAGTCATCACAGCCATCGCCAGAACAGCTGAGTAAGCGAGACGCCCCCCCCCCCCCCCCCCCCCCCCCCAGTTCATGGTGTTCGGCTAAGACCCCAGTCAATGCCGGGTTAAAAGTGCATTATTTTTGTATCCCTTGGCTCACCTGAATCAATTTTTTGACGCACACTTCAAAGCACTGTGCCAAAATACTGATGCAGTAACAACATAGGTGAATGTTAAAACAAATATCTTTCATAATAATTGCATCCAATTACATTGATAAATTAGGTTCATTTACTTAACAAATATAAAGTTGACAATTTTAAAAGGCTATCCTAAGAAAATAACAGAAATATATTCGATGCAATTTGTCACCACGCGATGGCCTCTCAATCTTTCCAGAACAAACCAAAAACCCTTACACAAACAGTTTGAGTTGTGACCGAGGTGTATGGAGTAAACATTGTGCATCAGATGGTGTGATTATTTTTGGAGACTGGCCATTTTCCTTGGGGATAGGTGTTTTTAGTGAAATGTTGTCAATACTTGCGTCAATTTGTTATCATTAAGTACAGTGCCTATGACAAGCTCCACCCACTTTGCGCCAAAACATTGCCGCGTCAATAAATCGAATTTTTGGACCTAGTGCCAGCAATTGATGTGCACTTTCGTTCATAACAGAAAGCTTTTATTGAGCACTACATGACTAGGTGTAAAATGATGTCAGCAAGCAATATGTAGCGGGGTACATCTTCTCAGCATGTTCCAATGCACCGGGCCTGACTGCTCTGACAAAACATTCCGAGCCGGCCGGCGGCAGGCGCCCCTCTCCTCGCATCCAACCCAGACATGGAAAAACTCGGGTCCGAAGCCCGAGACTGCAAGTCTAGTAACTGCAGTCATCACAGCCATCGCCAGAACAGCTGAGTAAGCGAGACGCCCCCCCCCCCCCCCCCCAGTTCATGGTGTTCGGCTAAGACCCCAGTCAATGCCGGGTTAAAAGTGCATTATTTTTGTATCCCTTGGCTCACCTGAATCAATTTTTTGACGCACACTTCAAAGCACTGTGCCAAAATACTGATGCAGTAACAACATAGGTGAATGTTAAAACAAATATCTTTCATAATAATTGCATCCAATTACATTGATAAATTAGGTTCATTTACTTAACAAATATAAAGTTGACAATTTTAAAAGGCTATCCTAAGAAAATAACAGAAATATATTCGATGTAATTTGTCACCACGCGATGGCCTCTCAATCTTTCCAGAACAAACCAAAAACCCTTACACAAACAGTTTGAGTTGTGACCGAGGTGTATGGAGTAAACATTGTGCATCAGATGGTGTGATTATTTTTGGAGACTGGCCATTTTCCTTGGGGATAGGTGGTTTTAGTGAAATGTTGTCAATACTTGCGTCAATTTGTTATCATTAAGTACAGTGCCTATGACAAGCTCCACCCACTTTGCGCCAAAACATTGCCGCGTCAATAAATCGAATTTTTGGACCTAGTGCCAGCAATTGATGTGCACTTTCGTTCATAACAGAAAGCTTTTATTGAGCACTACATGACTAGGTGTAAAATGATGTCAGCAAGCAATATGTAGCGGGGTACATCTTCTCAGCATGTTCCAATGCACCGGGCCTGACTGCTCTGACAAAACATTCCGAGCCGGCCGGCGGCAGGCGCCCCTCTCCTCGCATCCAACCCAGACATGGAAAAACTCGGGTCCGAAGCCCGAGACTGCAAGTCTAGTAACTGCAGTCATCACAGCCATCGCCAGAACAGCTGAGTAAGCGAGACGACGGCGGGGAGCAACGCCAGCCGGGTGTACGCCCCTCAGGTACACCCATTACGGTACCAGTCCCATTTGCGTACCGGCCCCAGTACCGTCCCTACCGGCGCTGCCACATCACCCCGCCCCCTCCCCTCTATGTCCTATGAGTCAGCACAGCCAGGGCGGGCCGCCCAAAGGCAGAGGGACAGGGGGGGGGGGGTAACGCCCCCCCCCCCAGTTCATGGTGTTCGGCTAAGACCCCAGTCAATGCCGGGTTAAAAGTGCATTATTTTTGTATCCCTTGGCTCACCTGAATCAATTTTTTGACGCACACTTCAAAGCACTGTGCCAAAATACTGATGCAGTAACAACATAGGTGAATGTTAAAACAAATATCTTTCATAATAATTGCATCCAATTACATTGATAAATTAAGTTCATTTACTTAACAAATATAAAGTTGACAATTTTAAAAGGCTATCCTAAGAAAATAACAGAAATATATTCGATGTAATTTGTCACCACGCGATGGCCTCTCAATCTTTCCAAAACAAACCAAAAACCCTTACACAAACAGTTTGAGTTGTGACCGAGGTGTATGGAGTAAACATTGTGCATCAGATGGTGTGATTATTTTTGGAGACTGGCCATTTTCCTTGGGGATAGGTGTTTTTAGTGAAATGTTGTCAATACTTGCGTCAATTTGTTATCATTAAGTACAGTGCCTATGACAAGCTCCACCCACTTTGCACCAAAACATTGCCGCGTCAATAAATCGAATTTTTGGACCTAGTGCCAGCAATTGATGTGCACTTTCGTTCATAACAGAAAGCTTTTATTGAGCACTACATGACTAGGTGTAAAATGATGTCAGCAAGCAATATGTAGCGGGGTACATCTTCTCAGCATGTTCCAATGCACCGGGCCTGACTCCTCTGACAAAACATTCCGAGCCGGCCGGCGGCAGGCGCCCCTCTCCTCGCATCCAACCCAGACATGGAAAAACTCGGGTCCGAAGCCCGAGACTGCAAGTCTAGTAACTGCAGTCATCACAGCCATCGCCAGAACAGCTGAGTAAGCGAGACGACGGCGGGGAGCAACGCCAGCCGGGTGTACGCCCCTCAGGTACACCCATTACGGTACCAGTCCCATTTGCGTACCGGCCCCAGTACCGTCCCTACCGGCGCTGCCACATCACCCCGCCCCCTCCCCTCTATGTCCTATGAGTCAGCACAGCCAGGGCGGGCCGCCCAAAGGCAGAGGGACAGCTGTGTAGAGCTGTAGCGCCCAACAAAGAGACGGGTTTGAAGTAAGGGAAGAATCGTTGTTGAAAAGAAATGCGGATGATAAACCGACACTATTGATGCGAAGTGACAGAAAATCGCAGTCAATTATTACGGAACAAATGACGTGTACGATATACACGGAGTAAGACGTAAAATCAGAAGTATTGTCTAAAAAGAAGAATTGATATTATCACAAGGGCGAAGAGCTAATTGCAAGTAAGGATAAAATTAGAAATACGAACGACGCCGGCATATATATATATATATATATATATATATATATATATATATATATATATATATATAACGATTGTTAATGCAGCATTACAAACTACTGAACTTGAACGTAGCTCCAAGCAATGATACAAAATTAAGCATGTCAAGAGTTTCGTTAAGCTGAAGAAGGCGAACATTTCATGCTGGAAAAATAAAGGGATGAAATGAAAGTCATCTAAAAACGATACTACGACGTACTAATTGGAATACAATGACTGAAAAGACTACCTGATCGTTTTTTGAAGAATACTATTTTATCAGCAAGATGCATTATCAAGAAACCAAAATTATCTGGTTATATAAAGATGCCGTAATCCTTTTATCAAACTTATATAAATATATTTGCACCAGACACCAGGCACATGGCAGTAACAAAGCAAAGGGCGTGGCCATAGGTAGAAAGCAAACAAGAAAGTGGAAGAAATATGCACTACTTGAAGCAATTATATTATGAACAAAATTAAGTAAGAAAGGTCATTAAGAAGTTTGAAGAAGCTCTATACACTAGAAATGCAAAATTGTCGACGGCAAGAATCGGCCAATCAGAAGACGGGGGTGTGCCACACCCAGAGCAAGACACCGCCGGGTCGGAGTATAAAAAGAGGCAACGTCGCACAGGGAAGGGGAGCGGACAGCAGCGGACAGCAGCGGAGGCAGTCGACAACGGGACCCCAGCACGCGCGCTGCCCGCGGCGCGGAGGCGGTAGCCGTCCGCCGTGGCAGGGCGGGCAGCGGAGACAAGACGGCGGACAGCGGAGACAAGACAGCGGACAGGAGCGGACAGCAGCGGGGAGCAGCGGACAGCAGCGGGGGAGTCGACAACGGGACCCCAGCACGCGCGCTGCCCGCGGCGCGGCGGCGACAGCCGTCCGCCGTGGCAGGGCTGACAGCCGCAGAGAGAGGAAGACGGCAAGAACTGAGCCGACGGCGGCAGATCACAGTAAGTCACGAAGCTGCTCATCCTTTCCGATCCTACCCGAAATTCTGCCAGGTCCGGTGACTACAAAATTTAAACAATAAGGGACTAAGTGGGATATTTTACGTAATTTGGGTCATCTGTCCAGGCTCGCTACTTTTTACCTAGGAAGGCAAGAAAAATGTATGTGTAGCCGATGCTGTACTAAAGGTGTGATGCCAGGCGACCGTAGTACTTTGGAATCCAGCACGCTGCGTTGCAGGAGGTCATGGCGTAAGCCCTAGCGCATTGGCGCATGTAAATACGAGCGGTTTTAGTTAGTATTTTAAACTAGAGATTGAGCGAGTCAATTATTCGGTTCTGTGCTGGTTTTGGTGATATTAGGCGGAGATTCAAATGAATCATTGGTTGAACATGTAAATTGATTGGGACGTACCAAAAACGATCATTTACTGCGCTACCGTTTGTTTAGTTGCTGAGTTAAAATAAACATTGGACATTTGTGTAACATTTTACGTGGGAAAGGAGACATGATTGAGTCGAGAGGGTCGTTGAAGGAAGGAAATGTACACAGCGATACGGTTCCCCGACAGCATGAGGTAAGGCAGGAATTAAGCCAGTATAGCCGCAGATAAGTAGGATATGTTTCGATTGTTGTTTGAATGGTTCGATTAATTCGTTCTCGTCTTGCTCGCAATACTTAGCCAGAAGCCAGAGTTGAATAATTAAGTACGTTACCGCTTCAGTAAATTTAACGTTATGTATCAGAGTTGTGGACGATTTCAAATCACGGAATGGTAACTTTCGCTGAACGGTTAAAACGCCAGGTAACCCAACTACCAGACAAAGTATTAGTGAGGTTGGGTAGAGACTCGTCATTCTAGCTTGGCAGGTAAGGATAACAAATGTAAGGACCATATCACTGAGACGGCATCGATTGGTTATAAAGTATCGGTTCATTCTGTCGCTTAGAGGTGTGCTCTATGTTGAGCGGGACAACACAAATCGGAGACTGGTAAGTTACCGCCAGGGATTGTCTGTCTAAGATTACATATGTATAATCGGCGATGCGCTATTAGCTATTGGTCCATCATCGCTTCCTACCGAGGATTGTTTAAGGACGGTGTATGATAAATGCGATTCCTTATCCGTCAATGCGACCTCGTTTCTGTCGCTGATAAACTCGTGCCGCTGATCCGGAGTGGTTAACGTTAAATCCCTGTCTATATTACCTTCTTTGGAATTATCGATCAAACCATAACTAGTTCAGCCCGTAAAAGGTTCTAAGGGCGCAGCAACCTGCAACAGACGTATACTTGCGAGTCAGTGGATGATAAGTATAACAGTCAAATTAACTTTCTTAATATTGTGAGTATCCTAACCGTCTGTTAAAAATACACCTTCAGCCAGCAGCTCGCGATTTACGACATTACAGCCGACGCCTTCCCTTTGTTAACGTCATGGTACAACTGTAATGTTAGATGTCCTGTATATTGACAGTCCAAATGGTAACTTAAGCCTTATTATTAGCCAACTATAAACAGCGTTAAATTATTTGAATATATTCTGACGATGGTGCACTGCCGATTATATTGAAGTTGAAAAGTGATATTTAGGAGATTACTAGCTGATGCTTATTGAAATGGGTCATTTGTGATATATGCACGTTATCTCTGGTTGCGATTCTTTTTGGACAACGTTTCCCATGTAGGAAATTACATAAGGGTCATATAATTTACGTCCCCGATAGAGAACTGGTAAAGCGGTTAGTACTCAGTCATAGTTGGAGAAACGTCGCTGATATTGATTTCGTAATAGGATAGCTAGAAGGACATGGACAGGACAGGGAGGTGTCATTCCTGCAAAAGTGGTCAGGACAGGCCAGGGAGGTGTGATCCCTGCAACAATGGGTCAGGACAGTGCTGGGAGGGTTGATCCCTGCAACAATGAGCCAGGACAGTGCTGGGAGGTACGATCCCTGCAACAGTGGGACAGGACAGGCCAGGGAGGTGTGATCCCTGCAACAATGGATCAGGACAGGACAGGAAGGTGTGATCCCTGCAACAGTGGGTCAGGACAGGACAGGACAGGGAGGTGTGATCCCTGCAACAGTGGGACAGGACAGGACAGGGAGGTGTGATCCCTGCAACAGTGGGTCAGGACAGGACAGGACAGAGATTAAATAGTATCGGAGCTTGGAGGAGAGGCATGACGGCTTGTGTGCCCGATCCTTGTATCGAAAATCTATCAGCGTGGCGAAACATGTGAATGAAAGTGCTCGTCGAAAATTATGCCCAGACCGAGTGATATCGGCTGGCCGCATATCACAGGGAGGTTACAATTAGTAAGTCCGAGACTGCGGGTGCCAAATGCCAGAGGATGATAGGTTGGCGCAGAAAAAGGAGGGCGAGGGAGGAAGGATAAGAGGGAGGAGGAGTCCGGACGTGCCTCAGAAGTCACTCTAGGTTAAACGGGAAGATCTCCTCTAGAGATTCCCGGGCGCCCGCAGTCGGTATGTAGGCTAGGACATCCGCGTAGCTCGCCGTCGATGCCGGTCGATGTTAACTTAGCAAGTTGGTCCGGCGGAGCCAGGTCGTGGCCCGGATGGAGGTCAGAGGTCCGGCGGAGCCCAAGTTAGGCCCGGATAGAGGACCCAGGTCCGGCGGAGCCCAGGTCGGAGGCCCGGACAGTAGGTATAGGGGCCTCTCCCGGACAGAGAGGATAAGACGAGCAGTAAAGCGTAGTCGGTGTTTCATATAAGTCCTATGGATAAACTAGCTCCCTTCTAAAGTAGGAACCGGACGGATTACGTTGAATACATATATTCTGGGCGGCCCACGCAGCAATGCTGTCGTTCAGCGGAGCGCTAGTAGGATTTCGTATTGACGAGGACATTTATCCTACCTGGGAGTCACTCATCCAGCTGGCATCCGGCACTACTGGGAGGGAATTTTTTTGGGACGGACAAATAATTATGGGGCGAATGAAGGCGGAATGTCTGTAGCTGGGAAAGTGGCAGTGCGGATGATGACGGAAAAATCTTAGGTTAAGGCCCAGTAGGAGTAGTCCGAACTTTGCCTGGACAGCCGTACGGATCATCACTCGAAGGAAAGTAAACCTTAGCGACGCTAGGCGTAAGACAAAGTGGGCGATTTTGGCTTTGGAGGTGAGCAGGGGTTCGAGGGGATGGGTAACTGGACGGATGACCTAACTTACGATCCGACTTACGATTGTAAAGAGATACCTAATCACGAAAGTTGGCAATGGTCACCAGGGCGTCACAACCGACGCTAATCCTACCCCTTTTCCCGTTGTACCGTCCTCACCCTCATGGGCGAGACACTGCCCCTCCCGTCCTCGAGCAGTGAAATGGCATGTCGGTGAACCAGCCTATACGATGGACCAGGATGATCAGTCTCTCAAAATTTAAAAGCATCTACCACCATCCGATGTTTTGTACGCGGAAGGGGATCTTGCTACGTTACGCTATACCTACATCAAGACATCTGTCTCTACATCTACGCTATGCTACACCTACATCTCTACATCAGTTTCTACGTCTCCCATCACTTCTAGCAGACCTACGAGCCGTTCAGGTCACTGCAGGTCACTGCAAGTCACTGCAGGTCGCTGCATGTCACTGCAGGTCACTGCATGTCACTGCAGGTCACTGCAGGTCATGACAGGTCACTGCAGGTCACTGCAGAACACTGCAGGTCACTGCAGGTCACGGCAGGTCACCGAAGGTCGAGCTGACGAAGAGGACAAGAGGGATCAGCAGTTCCCAGTACAGCCAGAGGGAGCAGCAGCTTCCCATGACAGCTGGTGGAGCGGATGTACTCTTCCTCTCCCATTTCTCTTCTTTCTCTTTAAACCCCCGCTCTCCTTCTACCTTCTTCTCCATTCCCCTCTCCCTACAATGTATCCCCCCACTGCTATCCCACTCTACAACGTACCCCTCCCTCCACACGCAAGAGTGGAGCGGAACCCGGCCCAGCTCCTTGTTCCCTATCATACCCTCCCACTCTCCCTACCCCTATGACCCCTCTGTCATTCCCCAACGCTACAAATACAAGAGAAGAATGTCAACATTCAACCAGCATAAAAACTAAATATTAGAAAGATCGAGCAACGAACGAGAAGACATGAAGAATAAAACTCCTACCCACGGGGGGACTCGAACCCCCAATCTTCGGTTTAGGAGACCGACGCCTTATCCATTAGGCCACGCATGCTCGATATCCTCCGATATCTTACCTCCATATCCCCTGCTGAATTAGGCATTTAGCCTAAGCGACGAAATGCATCTAAATGATGCCGTGCTGCTCAACTGCGATAGTAAGTTGAATGTTGCCCGAGGCGCTGTAAAGACACGTGACAAAATACTTTGACAGAATATGGCACGCTGGACTTTTATTCAAATGCGAACACGACTACTACATCACTGACTCACTGTTAGAATGGCTAAAATCTTACCTGACGGACCGGCAGACACAAAGTTCGAGTAGGCGACGCCCTTTCGACTCCCGTGACGATAAATGCAGGATGCCCGCAAGGATCTATCCTCGGCCCACTTTTAGCACTTCTCTATCTCGACGTGCTTCCGGACCAATTGACAAACACGGCCCTCTTTTACGCTGACGACATTTCATTATACTCCTCTCATACCCCTGACACCATGACACAAGCCCAAACCTCCCTTCAAAACGACCTAGAAATCATTGAAAATTACGGACAACAGTGGGGCATAATATTTAGCCATCTAAAACTTTCACTCCGACATTTTCCGAAAATAACCACCACGATTTACCCAAACTAAAGTTCTCAGGACAGCCGATTACCAAGACCGACACCCATAAACACTCAGGATTAATTCTTTCACAAGATCTTCGATTCCAAAATCAAGTGAACGCTATTGTCAGGAAAATAATCATTGCCCTCAGTCCTCTATACTCCATAGCCAAATATCTGCCACGACAAGTACTCGATACAATTTTCAAGACGTACATACGACCTCACTTTGACTACTGGCGACTGCATCTACGACGACCACCTGACAATATCCGACGAATTACGACCAGAACGACTGCAAAACAGAGCTGCGAGACTGGTTACAAACACACATCCAAGAACCTCAACAGACAAGCTACGACTCGAACTTGGATGGGACAGTCTCAAGACTAGGCGTAAAATTCACAGGTTATTACTATACGGACAGTTAAAGAACAACACAATTTGTATACCAGAATATATTAGAAACATGATTCCCGAAACAAGACTAAAAGATACGAGACGAACTCTAAGAAATGCAAAGTTACTGACACTGCCACATTTCCGGACCTCCATGTATCAAAAAGCTTTCATCCCGAAGACATCCCAAAACTGAAACTCCCTGTCCCAATCTATCCAACGCTGGCAGGACCGGAAGCAGTTTAAACGCAGCATCACAACACTATACGGCACACCGCACCCTCCACACTATTTCACTTTAGGTATACAACTAGGTAATACACTACACAGT
The DNA here is from genome assembly GCA_036785665.1 of Chirona hameri. Classification (NCBI taxonomy): domain Eukaryota; kingdom Metazoa; phylum Arthropoda; class Thecostraca; order Balanomorpha; family Balanidae; genus Chirona; species Chirona hameri. The sequence continues at coordinate 127,394 of JAXIVJ010000975.1, read as the reverse complement.
ACACACACAGCTCAGACTGGGGATGTCAAGGCTAAATGCACATCAATATTCTATACAAAGAAACACGGATCCTGCATGTTCCTGTGGCCATAATCAGGAAAACACAAACCACTTCATTCTAGACTGCCCACGTTTCACTTCAGCAAGAACGGATCTTTTCAGACAGGTTTCATCACATCTCAATGTCGACTTTCAAACATTAACCAACACAATGAAAATAAATATACTCCTTCTGGATCATAACACAACAAAAGACTCTGCACTGTTAACCGCCAATGACTTCCAAAAATTCCTGTTTCTTACTTGTCGCCTCTTGTAAACTGAATCCACGGATCTGCGCCGACATAATCATTCATGACTGACTCGCCTTCACCGGACAGAAAAGCTGGACTTCACTAAGCTGACCAGGTGGTGGTGCCGAGACTTAAGCCTTGGCTTTTGCACTATCATCTGGACAATCATTGTCATCATCTCATCATAGCAATAAATGTTGTTGTTGTTGTTGTTGTTAAAGAAGTTTGGGTAAATGGTGATGGCCGGACGACTGCGCTGCCAAATTACGAACACACCATCGGGGTGTGCTGCCAAATGACGAACATTCAAACTGTGCCACCAAATGACGAAGGTATCCTCATACCGTACTGCTAAATGACGGACTCAGACCGTGCTGCCAAATGTGAAACATATCACCGGACCTTGCTGCCAAATGACGAACATTCGAACCGTGCCACTAAATGACGAACGTATCCTCAGACCATGCTGCCAAATGAAGAACGTATCCTCAAACTGTCCTGCCAAATTTCGAACGTATCCTGAGCCCTACTGCCAAATGACGAACGTATCAAGTGGGGGATGAGTGAAAAATAATTGCCTGGCGGAGGCCTGTAATTATTTTACAATGTGTAACAATGTGTACACTATACAATAATGCATAGTGTAATGCGGAGTCCTCCGCATTACAAGGGCCCACCACCTTTTTAAACGAAATTAAAACGACGCGACGAGGTAGTCATACCATGTGATGGCGCTTTGACCGTCACATTAGTCTGCTCCCGCCAGTCACTGCAGGATGATATTTCCCATAACCCGAATTTCTGGGGGACTACCCCCAGTCTGTGATCGGGTCCAGGGGACAATTTTAATCCTTGAAAAGACATTCGATGGCGCTTGCAAATTGGTCCGAGGGAAGCCTATATATGATGACTTCTGGGGTTACCGGTGACGTCACTGGTGCCAGGTCTGAGAGAAATCGTCTGTTCATACCATGAAAGCCTAGAAGGCGCTACATTTCCATTAAGTCCATTGTAGGTAGGTTGTCCGTTGTAGGTCACAGCTAGACCATCTTAAAAGCTCGTGGAAACAACTACAGCCAGCGTTGCCGGCGTATGTTATGGAACTGGCATCAGTTGTGGACTAACTATGAACTACATGAGAATGGACAGTTTGCTTGCCACAAATAGAGTTAAAGAGAATAGTGAGAATTGAGAAAGGCCGGAAAAAAGTCGGGAGAAACACCGGAGAATATAATACCGCAGAAAGTCATACTAAACCTGGCATGACTTTAGCAAATCCGGCATACTATATAATGTGGGGCAGTTGCTCAGCAATAAGAACGAAGTGTCACGCTTATAGCACCAATACATCATCTAGTATGCCGGATTTGCTAAAGTCATGCCAGGTTTAGTATGACTTTCCGCGGTATTATATTCTCCGGTGTTTCTCCCGACTTTTTTCCGGCCTTTCTCAATTCTCACTATTCTCTTTAACTCTATTTGTGGCAAGCAAACTGTCCATTCTCATTTAGTTCATAGTTAGTCCACAACTGTTGCCAGTTCCATAACATACGCCGGCAACGCTGGCTGCAGTTGTTTCCACGAGCTTTTAAGATGGTCTAGCTGTGACCTAAAATGGACAACCTACCTACAATGGACTTAATGGAAATGTAGCGCCCTCTAGGCTTTCATGGTATGAACAGACGATTTCTCTCAGACCTGGTACCAGTGACGTCACCGGTAACCCCAGAAGTCATCATATATAGGCTTCCCTCGGACCAATTTGCAAGCGCCATCGAATGTCTTTTCAAGGATTAAAATTGTCCCCTGGACCCGATCACAGACTGGGGGTAGTCCCCCAGAAATTCGGGTTATGGGAAATATCATCCTGCAGTGACTGGCGGGAGCAGACTAATGTGACGGTCAAAGCGCCATCACATGGTATGACTACCTCGTCGCGTCGTTTTAATTTCGTTTAAAAAGGTGGTGGGCCCTTGTAATGCGGAGGACTCCGCATTACACTATGCATTATTGCATAGTGTACACATTGTTACACATTGTAAAATAATTACAGGCCTCCGCCAGGCAATTATTTTTTACTCATCCCCCACTTGATACGTTCGTCATTTGGCAGTTTGAGGATACGTTCTTCATTTGGGAGCATGGTCTGAGGATACGCTCGTCATTTGGTGGCACAGTTCGAATGTTCATCATTTGGTAGCAAGGTCCGGTGATATGTTCCACATTTGGCAGCACGGTCTGAGCATAAGTTCGTCATTTGGCAGCACGGTCCGAGGATACGTTCGTCATTTGGTAGCACGGTTCGAATGTTCGTCATTTGGCAGTACAGACCTGTGATATGTTCCCCATTTGGCAGCACGGTCTGAGCATAAGTCCGTCATTTGTCAGCACGGTCCGAGGATACGTTCGTCATTTGGTGGCACAGTTTGAATTTTCGTCATTTGACAGTGCAGTCCGGTGATATGTTCGTAATTTGGCAGCGCAGTCGTCCGACCATCACCATTTACCCCAACTTCTTTACAGCGGCTCGGCCAACATTCAACTTTCTATCGCAGTTGAGCAGCACGCCATCATTTAGATGCATTTCGTCGCTTAGGCTAAATGTCTAATTCAGCAGGGGATATCGAGGGAAGATATCGGCAGATATCGAGCCTGCGTGGCCTAATGGATAAGGCGTCGGTCTCCTAAACCGAAGATTGGGGGTTCGAGTCCCCCCGTGGGTAGGAGTTTTACTATTCATGTCTTCTCGTTCGTTGCTCGAACTCTCTAATATTTATTTTGTATGCTTGTTGACATTCTTCGCTTGTATTGCTTGTTGCCATCATTTTACACCTAGTCATGTAGTGCTCAATAAAAGCTGTCTGTTATGAACGAAAGTGCACATCAATTGCAGGCACTAGGTCAAAAAATTCGATTTATTGACGCGTCAATATTTTGACGCAAATGGGTGGAGCTTGTCATAGGACTGTACTTAAGGATAACAAATTGACACAAGAATTGACACCATTTCACTAAAAACACCTATCCCCACGGAAAATGGCCAGTCTCCAAAAATAATCACACAATCTGATGCACAATTTTTACTCCATACACCTCGGTCACAACTCAAACTGTTTATGTAAGTGTTTTTTGTTTGTTTTTTTTTTCTGGAAAGATTAAGACACCATCGCTTGGTGACAAATTACATCGAATATGCTTCTGTTATTTTCTTAGGATAACTTTTTCAAATTTTCAACTTTATATTTGTGAAGTAAATGAAGCTAATTTGTAAATGTAAATGGATGCAATTATTATGAAAGTTTTTTTTAAATATTCACCCATCTTGTTACTGCATCAGTATTTTGACACAGTGCTTTGAAGTGTGCGTCAAAAATTGATTCAGGTGAGCCAAGGGATACAAAAATCATGCTCTTTTAACCCGGCATTGACTGGGGTCTCCACCGAACGCCATTAACTGCGGGGGGATGGGGAGGCGTTAAACGCCCCCCCCCCGTTATCTTCCGAACCAATGATCGCAGCGAGACGCACAAGGCAGCAATCGAAAGCTCGCATTGATATTAATCTAAAGCATACTCAAAAATGGCAAAGTAAGGTTAAATGTCAGGTCAAGGTCAGGTCAAGGGTCAAAATAGACGTATTTGAGCTTATGGGCCATATTTTCCATCCAAAGCCTTCGATTACGACCATGATCACCCAAAGTGCTGCCAAAACTATAATACACATCCCAAATTACCTAAAGTAAGATTGTTGGCCAAGGCCAGGGTCAATCAGGGTCAGGTCACAAAAGGTCACAATGCTTAAAATATCTACGAAAGTCATGCAACACATGTTTTATGAGTTATTTTCCACGTATAATTCGATAGTGATAGTAATTTTACCACCTGACTTCATTTACGTGAAGTTAATGTCAAGTTCAGGTCAAGTTCAGGACACTGAAGGTAAACATTGTTAATTGATAAATCTAAATAACAAAGGCATGTTTCTAGACCAGTTGTGTCTCCGAAAAACAGTGGTGCATTTTATTTGTCTGTATCTGGTCAGAAATTGCACAAAAATAAAAATAAATATGACGTCATGAATTACCCATACTTTAGATGCCATACGTCAGTCAAAAATGGTGATATCAATCTAAAATGTGGGATGGTAGTTTCCCATATGTGGTTATCTGACATATATTCCAACTTTTTGAATATCATTGAAAAAGTCGATTTTGTGGGCATTTTCCACCATTTCTGTTCTGTTTTTGTTTTGGGGTCAAAATCCCAAATTTCCCCAATTCCGAGATGTTTGTTTGTAGCCCTTGCAATTTGCTATATTTTGGTGTTTTTCGATTGCATTTTGCTTTAAATATGGAATTTCTACGGCCTAGCAAAATTTAACTGATTTTGGTTTAAAACTCGTATATAGTGACGTCACTAAATTCGATATAACTCGAAAAATGTCGGCGAAATTGCTTTATTTTTCACAGAAAACGTAAACGTGATTTATGAGAAGCTACCCGAAGTTACACGCTGATAGCGCTATTCGTTTTTGAGCTATTACGAAAATTCACCAGGATGAGGGGGCGTTAAACGCCCTCCCCCCAGTCAATGGAGGGTTAATGCAATATTGCATCATTTTTTTTGAGAGAATGATTGAACATCTGGGTGGCTTAAACTTAATTATGAGCCACAATACTCATATTCGTGTGCCATTCATCCCATCACTATTATCCAGTGTTTCATAATTGCAGTTTGTAAATGGGTCATTTTACAAATACCATTTCTATTGGGCTGGATCAAAATATTGACGCGTCAAAAAACAAAACAACGGTCGGCGCTCGTAACCCGGCGGCCCAGTCATGAACTCGGCGTTCGGTCAATGTCCGGAGTCAGTCACCCATCGGCCGGTCGGCGCTGGTAACCCGGCGGCCCAGTCATGAACTCGCCGCTAGGCCAATGCGGCCGTCCCCGCCTCGTAAGTCTGCCGGCGGCTTGCGTGGATTTCTTCCGTTATAAAGATCAGGTACCACGTAATCGATGGCATTTTTCATGGCGCATCTTTTTATAATTTTCAATCTAAGATCCGAACAATATTGACAAAGTTATGGGAGAAAAAATCGATATCGAAATATGTTTCGTATGGCCATGCCATGTTAATATATTGACCTGCAGTTTTCACTTTTGTGCTCATAACTTTTTTTATTATCGATCGGATATTCAATTACAAAATATAAACGGATTCGCCATCCAACATTGCATCGATCCCTGGGTAGCAGGTCCTTTGCAGGCTGCATTATTGGCTGCGATCAACTCAGACTAGATTTCCAGGGTAATATGGCATGTTGCTATGCAAGGAAATCTCCCAAGTTTTATGCTCGTAACTTTTTTATTATCGATCGTATCTTCAATTAGAAAACATAAACGGATTCGTCATCCAACATTGCATCGATCCCTGGGTAGCAGGTCCTTTAAGCTGCAGTATTGGCTGCGATCAACTCGGACTGGATTTCCAGGGTAACGTGGCATGTTGCTACACAAGGAAATCTCAGCATTGCATTAGGTTAGTTACAAGTTTGTTAAAAAAAAGACAAAGTCAACTGTGACGCACCCTATGTTTTTCATTGAAGAAAAAATATCTCTCTCCAGATGTAGATTTTGATGAGCTATCCGATTTTTTTTTACGGAGAGATGATCCGTTCAGGACTTTTTGAGCAATCGTAAATTCACTTTGTCCATTACCAAATCAAGATTCAAGGATTATTACTAGACGTTACTAGTCTACGTAGAATACTGCACCCGTCATAGACTCTCAGCTCTTGGGGAGTTTCACAAAAGCTGATTAGGTTTGTTACCGTCCCTTAAGTATGACAGCGTCTTGCTATAACTCATAAGAAGCAGAATTTGATGAAAAATCCGATTTTGCAATAAAAACCAAGAAAAATTAGCACAAAAAAAGTTATTAATTTAAAACCGATTTGACCCAAAATTAAAATGATTGATTAGGTTTGTTACCGACTCCTTAGATATGACAGCATCTTGATATGACTCATAAGAAGCAGAATCTGATGACAAATTCGATTCTGCAATCACAAACAGGTGAAATTAACAAACAAAAAGGTTATTTATTTAAAACCAATTTTCCCAAAATTCGAATGATTGTTTTTTTAGTTTTTTTTTAAAGAAACCGAACACGAATTTGACGTAGAATTACCCAAGTAATCCAAATCCATTTTCAAATTTGAAATCGGTTGTTCGGTTTTTGAGTTATTCAGCTCCACATTTTCAAAAGCATGTTTACGTCATACTTTTGTTTTGCAAGCTTTTTTCTTCATTAAAAAAAAAAAATTATATTGTACAAATCGGCGAGCTGAACAAGACACTTTTTTCCATTTTCTTCTATCTTTGATAGATTTTGAGTAATGGTGGTTTACATTTTAAGATTTTTAACCAGGCAGTGCTTAAACATGGCTGAGTGTTTATGCTCATAGCGTGCTCAATATTCGACCAATCTTGAAAAAAAACAATTGGAACCAAAATGAACGAGGCATCATTTCTCAAGTAAAGAAACTCTTTAATCAATCTATTTTCGAGGTCTATGAATTTAGTTACTTTAATTACCATTTGAGTAGTTTTTCAGCAGTAACTTAAACAAATATGAAGTATAAATGGTATTTGTAAACACTCAAAAATGCGCCTTTTTATGGCGGTGACGAATACTTAGGTTAAAATGTTTGATGATATATGTTAAATCCTTTAAATTAAAAATAAGTGAAACTTTACCGTCTTTTAGATCTATATAAACTAAAGACATAAAAAAGAGAGATAAAAAAGTTGTACTTAAATAAAACAATGGCCTGCGTATTGTCTTTCCGATGGTAGAAACGGATGAAAAATATTTCTTATAGTCAAAAAGATATAGTGGTTTTAATTTCCTTTTTATCAACATATTGGAATGCGTATAACTTCAACAACAAAAACGATAGAGAAATGACGTTTGCAGAAATCTAAGGCCGATGTATTGGCTTTCTAAAGAAACAAACGAATCACATTTGTCTTGTATATTTTAAAAGATATTGGTGATTTAGTTTTGTTCTGTCGCGCGGCAAGAATCTCCCCTACCTGCCGGCCGGCCCACCGCCGCCGGCCAGTTAGCTGTCGTGCGTCAAAATACTGTACCGCAATACATCCCTCTATCGCGGTACAGTATTTAAAAGATTTGTTTCCAATGATTTGCTCCGGAACGGCCGGGTTGATATCTACAAGTTTGATATCGTCGTGGTCCCCTTGACACGGCACATGTCATATCCAAATTTCGGTCAATTGAGTAAAATGGATTAGAAAATAATGTTTTCCAGAAATACCGTACCGGCCAATACAGCGGCCATTTTTGATGCGCCAGTCAGCTGTCGCGCGGCAAAATATTTTATACCGGATATTAAGTATTCTCCGTCTCATTCGTCGCATTATCCATCCCATCATCACATCTCATGCCATTCAAAATGAAGGAAAAAAGGCACAAGTCTTTATTTCACGCAGACGACACTCTGGTTACACAGCCGCAGTCGCGACGCGGCCGGGTCGGCGAACCACTTACACTCTGGTTTCACTATTTACATCTTTTTTTTAGGTACTTCGCCTTTTCGTATATTTGTTCTGAAGAAAAGCGCTGTAGCGCCGCCAGAACGTCCGGACTAAGTTCGCGCGCATCATAACGGGTTTTATGGCCCGTTATGAATGCGTTCATGGCCGAGGACAGCAGATGTGTTTCCTGGTTGGTCCAGTATTTTCTAACCGGCGTATCTTCTGGAGTGGCGCGGGCAGCGCGAGTGGCAGGTGCGGCGGTGGCGGCAGGTGCGGCGGTGGCGGCAGGTGCGGCGATGGCGGCAGGTGCGGTGGTGGCGGCAGGTGCGGTGGTGGCGGTGGCGGCGGCGGCGGAGGCAGGAGTGGTGGTGGCGGTGGCGGCGGGGACGGTGTCGGCAGAAGCGGCCGTCTCCTCTTCTGCGTTGTCCTCGAAGAGGAGCGAGGACGAGCTGTGTAGCCCTGCGGTTTCTTGCTCCTCCTCGCCGCCGCCGTTGCTGGCCGCTGAAAAACGCTGCAGCCCGCGGAATATGGCCTCGTGGCCGACGATGCGGTTGCTGGCACGCCACGCCCCATGTACATCATATACGGCCTTGGCCGTTTCCGGGCGGTGGCCCATGGCCGCTGCCACTTGACTTCAACAAAAGAGAAGATACATGTTACAATCTGAGAGAAGCAAAACACTTCGACAGATAGCACTTATAACAAGACTACCAACAATGGCATCCTCAGAACAAAATAGAGAAACGTACGTGATTTTAGCAGGCAGCGTACACAATGATTGTTATTACGGCACCCCATACCTACTCCTGGTGCTCCGGCTCCGTGTCGGCGATGCCGATCACGGAGCCGTAGCGGACTCCGCTGGCCGTCAGGTGCGGCACCGAGCTGTCCGGGCAATCCCTTGCCCACGTAGAAACGAAAATCTTTGCCGCGTTGGAGGAATCTACGACGGAGCCACCGGTGCACACGAACAGCTGCAACAAAAGACAAGACACATGAGCGAATACGGACAAAGAAAGAGAGGTACACTGTAGCAACGTCAACGACTCATGCAACAGCGACATTTGATTTACGATCAACATCTCGTCAACTTACACGGCCGCTGTCGGCGCCGGTGTCCACCAGGTGGTGCCTCTCCTTCTCGACAAAATGATTCACCCGCTCCCACAGCGGGAGGCTGCATGGCGCCTCGTGCCGGTGCTGCTTGCTGGTTTTGAATTTCCAGTTTCTGATGAGTCGGTGCGGCTCACCGTTGAGGTCAACCAGCTGGAACAAACAGAGTGCACAGAAAATCAAACACAGTTATTTATTACAACTAGTTTCGTTGTTTCGTAAATTTCGTAAATTTTGTTGTTTTACGTTTGCTAGTTTGTGATCTACAGGATCCGGCCAAAACATGCCGCACGCTCCAGCGACAGGCGGCCGCCGGCGGGGACGTTTGTTTGATGACTTACCCTGGCGGTGGCCACATGACGGGCCTCGATGCCCGTCACGTGAGATGGGCGGCCGGCGCTCTGCACCAGCATGACGGTCATTAACACGTTCTTGGCGTTGCGCGCCGTAGTCACAGTGGTTATTGCACCGGCTGGAGGCAGCTTAAGCGTGTCGGTCACGTAGGTGGACTGTAAACACATAGTCAAAGGGTTAGTTCTCAACAAAAACGGCACTGATGGATCATACATTTACAACTGACATTAACATGTACATGACAACTGACATTAACATACAACTGACATATACATTAACACTGATGGATCAGCACGAAAAGTTGCACATAATGTGTACACAGCATATAAGACAACACTTGCTTTGGGAGTCACTTACCTCTAAAAAGCGCTGCTGCTCCTCAAATGGCACGATCTTATGCGCCTGTGCCTGGAAATGTTTTTCGGCCTCCGCCTCACGCGACTCCAGGGTCTGTCGCCACCCTTTGAGCCGCTCTGTGATGGCCTGTGAAAGAAGTAACAGCGTGGTAAGTAAGACAAAAACCTGCAGAAAACACATCGACTGGTTTCTAATTGAAACAACATTCGTTTTCT